>JAVCKV010015923.1:0-25363 GCA_032274145.1 Herpochondria borealis | reverse complement strand
AAATCTTTGAAAAAATCTCCTTCTGGATCAGCAAATATGATGATCACTCTCTGCTGAAATGTCTTCATCTTTCACGTTTCTTTGTCTTTTGCTTTTGTATTTTTAGATTTTTCAACGAATAATTCAAGATCCTCAAGATTTTTCAGAGTGAGTTTCGAATCTGCAAGCTTTGAAGCTCCATAAGAAAGTGTTTTTTTTGAAGTCTCGAGAGCCTTATTTTTGAGTCAGAGAGCCTTGTCTTTGAGTTTTGAAAAGTCCATATTTTTCTGTAAAATAAATATATTCTCATAATAACATATTTTGTGAGAATTAACGAAAAATACTCTGAAAAAAGCTTGCATATATTTATACTTTTTATATGATATGCACGATTTTTATATATAACACAAACATTATGACAAACATAAACATTGTTCGAGCTGCTCAAAGCGCTTTTCTCCAATCTGGAAGACCAGATATAAAGACAGGAATGGAGGTAGAAGTATACCAAAAGATTAAAGAAGGAAGCAAAGAGAGAATACAAAGATATAAAGGAATCGTTATCAAAACAGCTGGGAAGTCAGAGTTAGAGAAAACAATTACTGTTCGAAGAAAGGTAGGAGCGTTCGGGGTAGAAAAGATATTTGCAGTGCACGCACCAACAATCGAGAAAATCGAAATCCTTCGTCAGTTCAAAGTTCGAAGAAAGTCAATCAAATTTATACGAGATCTTACTGGTAAAGCTGCAAGACTCAAAGAAGTGAAATCAGATATTAAAGAACTCAACAAAGAGAAAGCAATTCCTACATTTGAACTTCCAGAAAAAACAGCTCCAAAAGCAACAGTAAAAAAAGATGCAACTCCAACTCCTCAGGCAGATGTATCAGGATCAGATGATCTCACAAAAGTTGAAGGAATCGGACCAAAAATAGCTGAAACTCTCATCGCAGGATGAGTTGTAACATTTGCAGAGCTTGCAACAAAAACTCCAGAACAAATTTCAGAAATGATTACTGAAGTTCGAGGAAGTCATATAACTGACACTTGGCCACAACAAGCTCAAATGGCTGCTCTAGGAAAATGGGACGAACTCAAGGTATGGCAGGATGAACTCGATGGAGGGAAACCAGCTGCATAATTCAAAGACAATAAATAAAGCATCTCAATCGAGATGCTTTATTTTTGATGTAATATTTGTTCTATCTGATGATTCATCGAAAAGCCCAAAGGAATTTTATTATTCAGAACTCCTGCAACTATTTGAGAAATAGGAGTAAGAGAAGAGTTGTTTAAATAGATTCAGTACTGCATTCGAAATCATTTTTCTTCAATTTTTCGTATTACCTCATCGTGCTCTGTATTTGTAGCTTCTGACTCAACTGCATAAGCTTTTTCTATCTGTTGTACTATTACATCAAATGGTTGTTTGAGAAGTTCCATAGCTTCTTTAAAATCTATCAGTTCAAGTCATTTGAAAGTTTTTATTCATTTATTTATATTATATACACGAATAATCACTGTATAATCAGTATCACATATATCTAACATAATTCTCTCCGAGCTTTCAGAATTGCTCAGTTCAAGATGTATTGAAAGTCACTCATTTGGATCATCTACACCTATTCTGTCAATACCTGTTTTAGCAAAATAGCTGTCTTCATAATTTATACTTTCTCGCTTATCACTTGGAATACACGAAATTATATCAGTAAATACAGCTCTATATTTTTCTTTCAATTCTAAATATTTTTCTCGCGAACATAGAAATTCTCTATAAAATATAATATCGTCCTTTGTTTTTGGAACAGGTACAGCATCAAATATCTCAGAAGGAGACAGTACTGCTCATGAAAGAATTTTTCATACAGAAACACTTCATGGAAATGAGAGAGCTGATGCTCCAAACATTCATAAAATAGTTCTTCGGGAAAGTGCAGATTTTATATTATTTTTCATTTTTATCTGGTATAAAATTCCATCAAATATCCTCTAGTATCTCCATAAATCTTTCTATACGGGGATTTCAAAACCAAGCAAAATCATTCATTTTTTGTATTAGTCCTTCTTTTGTATCAGTAAAAAATCACATTCAACTATTTGAAATACTTCCATTTATATTTATAAGATTCTTGTTTAAAAATGTGTTAAAAGTTATCTCATCTGTTTCTTCAAGAGACTTTAGCATTTCACCCAAATTCTTCCTCAGAGATTCATTCATTGAGGCACATAATAACTGTAACAGATTTATGTTAAATTTTTCGCTAAAGAACTGAACTACAGGTTCTAGTTTTTCAAGTTTTACATGAAACTCATTTCAAGATACAAGGTCTCTTATTTTTCCCTTAACATGATTCATATTTTCATCAGCCATTATTACAACATCTTGCTGTCACAACGAAAGTCGAATTGAATCACTATTTCATAAATTTGGAGTTGACATAAGACTTTTATAAAATTAAGAAGCGACTTCTGTATGTCACATTTTTCTTCAAGGTCTAGGTTCTCACTTTCAGTAACTTGTTATACTACTTCTTGGGTAAAGGACATTTGTAGTTTCAAATTTTGACCAATCAATATGTTTTCGGTTTTTAGTATCATCTCAAATAATATTTATCATAGTTCCTGGTCTTTGAAGTTTAATATAGCCAGGCAAATCTTCATTTAACATAGCCATAATTTGTAAATCAAACTGACTAATAGCGTGAGTACTTCTTGTTATATGACCACTATTATGAGTTCTAGCTGCAATTTCATTTGCTTTAAAAGTTCCATCCCTTTCAAGAAACATTTCAAGAGCCATGATTCACTCTAAATCAAGACCTTCTGCTATCTTTTTCGTAAATTCAATCATAGTTTGCCTTATCTCTCTATCTATTCACGTGAACCCAGCTTTCGTAGTTCTAAGTATTCCATCTTCGTGATGATTTACGAACGGATCATACCACGCAAATTGTCATTCAGCGTTTCTTCAAACTATAACAGAGGTTTCTTTTTCAAAATCTACGTTTTTTTCAAATACAAGTTCTGGAACATTTTCTCACATCCCATCAAAAGCTTGTACTAAATCATCTTCGGAATTTATAGTCCACTGTCATTTTCCATCATATCCCCCCTCACATGTCTTCAGTCTTCCATTTCCAAGATTTTCAAAAGCTTGTTGTGCTTCTTCAAAAGAGGATACTTCATAATATTCTGCTGTAACTGTTGATCAATGTATCTGATTAATTTTTGCTTTCTCTCTTCATCTATGCTGTGTAGTTTTTAGTACTTCTAAGCCTGGTTTCAATATAAGACCTCTTGATTGGAGATATTGCAGAGCTTCTGCAGGAGCGTTTTCCCAATCAAATGCAACTGGAGCTCATGGTTTCAAAGCTAAAACAAACTCATCCAATCTTCGAATGTTCATATATTTTTCAGCCATAGAGTTTCAATCTTCTGATACTACAGATGTTCCTCCTTTTTCAAGAATTACTTGAGCTGCCGAGGCAGTATTACTTGTTCCTAATACAACTGGGTGGAGTCACCTTTGAATAGCAGCTTCACATCACATTCCAGCTAACTGTCCGGCACAAATATATCCTATATCTCATTGTCATTCTTGCATCATAAAAATTAGATTTAAACATATAAAAACTTTGAAATCAATTTTAGTATTACAATATCCCTAATTTTGTCAAATTTAATATATCTCTGCTATTTCAATATACTGCGTTTTTCATATACTGGTTTGAAAATATATTATAAAATAAGAACTCTATGGAACTCGCATACAAGAGCATACTGGAACTGAAAGAATTGATAAAGAGTTGAGAGGTTTCTCAAAAAGAGGTTTGGGAATATTTTATGAATCGAGCAAAAACTCTTGATACACAGATTGAAAGTTTTCAAGGCTTTCACGAAGATGGCTTTCAGCAGTCAGAAGAAGTACTTGCTGGAATCCCTCTTGGAATAAAAGACATCTTTTGTGAAACTGGGAGAACAACAACAGGCTCTTCAAAGATGCTTGAGAACTTTGTTCCTCCCTACGATTCTACTATTATTAAAAACCTGAAAAATGCAGGAATGAGTAGCCTTGGAAAACTCAAAATGGATGAGTTTGCGATGGGAAGCTCGTGAGAAAACTCTGCTTTCGGGCCAACAAAAAATCCTCATGGAACCGAGAGAATCCCAGGTGGTTCCAGTAGCTGATCAGCTGCAGCAGTTGCAGCTGGTTTAGTGCCTGCAGCACTTGGAACAGATACAGGAGGAAGTCTCAGACAACCAGCAAGTATGTGTGGAGTGGTAGGATTTCGACCAAGTTATGGGCGAAATAGTCGATTTGGAGTCATGCCTATGGCTTCGAGTTTTGACTGCCCTGGAACCATTACACAAACAGTTCAAGATGCATCTTTGTTGTACGATATTATGAACGGAGAAGACGCACACGAAAATACCACTCACCCATGAAAAGATGTTATAAATTCAAAAATTTGGGAAACTCAAAACCTCAAATGAGTAAAAATAGGAATTCCAAAAGAGTATTTTGGAGAGGGATTAGACGCTGGAGTAAAAGAAAGCATTGAAACAGCTATTGAAAAAATGAAAGAACTCGGAGCAGAAATCAAAGAAATTTCTCTCCCGATGACACAATATGCCATTGCAGCCTATTATATCATCGTACCAGCTGAAGTTTCAACGAATCTTGCTCGCTTAGATGGAATCAGGTACGGGCATAATTCAGAACTTCCAAACGAGAGCTTAGAAGAAATCTATTTACATAATCGAGGAGAAGGACTCTGAGATGAACCAAAGAGACGATCAATTCTTGGGAGTTATGTTCTTTCAGCTGGATTTTACGATGCCTATTATAAAAAAGCTGCGCAAGTACGAACACTCATCATCGAAGATTTTCAAAAAGCATTTTCAGAAGTGGATGTAATTATGGGTCCAGTCAGTCCAAGTGTTGCATGGAAAATAGGAGAAAAGTGAGAGGATCCACTCAAGATGTACTTGGCAGATTCCTATACTGTCCCAGCTTCGCTTGCAGGACTTCCAGGAATGAGTATCCCTTGTGGTTTTGCAGAATCTCAAGACAATGAAAAAGAGCCTCTTCCTGTAGGACTCCAAATCATCGGACCACAACTCTGAGAAGAAAAAATATTTGAGATAGCACATGTGTATGAACAGGCAACGAATTGGAGAGAAAAAATGATTCCTAAGGACTTTAGCGTACAGAAATAGCGTAGTTTCTTTTATAACGAAAAAATATACTGTTCGAAGCAGAGCCTCAATTACATACTTCTCAAGCCTTTACAAAATCATTTGTAGTTGGACTATCAATATCTCACTCAAGTATATATTTTTCTCCATTAATGTTCAATGTATTTTCTCAGACACTTTCAAACCTAGCTGATAAACTTGCTTCTTGAAAACTATCACAATAGTAAATCATATATCCAAAATCACCATCTGTAGCGTCTGTGAAATCCTCATCTAAATACTCTAGATCCGCAAGTTTTTTTATAATGCCATTATTATAATTTCCTCCATCCTGATATGTGAGCCACCCCTGTCATCACTCTCTCCATCAAGCCCCACTCACTAGCATCGAACCAGTATCCGCATTATATAATATGAGAGCATCCCTCATGCTATTTAGGTGAGAGATTCGAGTCGCATCTTTTGCTTTTTGTATTTGAGAAAAGTATGTATTTACTCACATTGTTGCAAGAATTCCCATAATAGTAATTACTACAAGGAGTTCTATAAGGGTAAATCAGTATTTTTTATTTTCTATCATGAATTGATGATAATAGTCTGATTAGCAAAAACAATTTTATTTTCTCGATTTGCATAAATATTCCCTTATATGATACAATATAAGGGAATATTTTTTAGAGAGAAATTATGGCTCCAATTTGAACTGGTTGATGACCTGTAGTAGCAGAGACGCTTGAAGCTCAAGAAGTTAAAAACAGACAGCTAGAAGCAACTGAAAAAACTCAGCAGCTACAAGAGGAATTTGATACTGAATATCGTTCTGATATAGAAACTCTTTTCCCTTCAAATGAAGCTCCTTGAGTTGCAAGTGCTATCGCAGGAAATTATGATGGAGATATTGCAAAGTCAGTAGAAAGTGCCATCAGCAAACTGACTCTCACAAAAGAACAAAAAACTGAGTTGACTCAAAATACTCTGAGTTACTTAGACACCGAACTGAGTAGTGATTCTATTATCGATACATTAAGAAGTGAGGAAGGGCTTGTTGTTGTTGAATGAATGGAGCTTGGGTATATTTGAGCTTTAACAGAATACGATAATACGCTTGATCTAACAGCACTCGCAGACACTATAAAACCGTGAGACACCATTAAAATTCAAGAGTGAAGTGTTACCATTAACTGAGAGCAAGCATGAAAGGTTGAAAGTGGATTTGAAGATGAAAATACAAGAGAAGTGAAAGACTTCTCTGAAAATCCATACTTTCCAGTCCTCAGTGCCCATGTTGAGAATGACTCAATGACTTCGACTCAACTCTCTGAAATACAAGAAAATTTTGTCACAACCAAGAATATTTCGAGTTCTATCAATCAAGTCCTGTGAACAGAGCATATTGTACTCAGTGTTATCGAGGAATTTGATACTCCTGAAAATGTTGTAACAAGAAAGAAAAACATGTTGAGTGATTTCCCTGAATGCGAAGATTCTAAGTCTGAGCTTATAACTCGTCTTCTCTCCGAAAATTACGTGAGAATATTAGACAGCGAGTGAAAACCTGACGTAAAAGGTTCTCTCCTGATGGCATTTCAAGTTGCTGCAAATAAGATCGTAGATTGAAAAAGAACATTCAAGAGAACTCAGGGATTCAATGATGCCTACGCAAGAATTAAAGCATGAAAAGGAGACAGTATGACTATGGCTCATGATCTCCAGCTCATTCATTCAACAGTAAATAAATCAGAAGGGGTGAAGTGAATGAAGCTCCAAGCAAGAGACAAAAGAGGGAGGTTAACAGCAAAACAAAAAACTCTCTTTCTTGAAACTCAATTCGAAGAAATACAAGCAACACTAAAGACAGCTGGGGATAATGACATAGAAGCAGCAAAAGTAAGGGCTGATTTAGCTCAGAAAGCTTTAGCAGAAGAGGCAAGAGAGAATGAAGTTGGAGGAGAAATTCTAAGTGGGGACAAAAAAATGGAAGTATGAGGTACAGAAGTAAAGGAAACTATAACACCAGATTAATCACTTTTCCTCGTTCGCAGATAGTATATTGCATATCACAGTACTATAAAATAGAGTGTTTGGAGGTATATAGCATATGGTCAAAAATCAACTTGAAGCAGGGCCCACTCAATATTTCCAAAGAACCTAACCATCATGATATCGTAGTGGAGGAGAATCCACGTAATAAATCAGAGACCTGTTCCGAGCGTTGAGGAAAAACTGTCTATAATGAGTGTGAGTGCTCCTCCTATCATCGCAAGAGGAATGGTCCATGTCACTGCAATATTAGAGAATGGAGCAAGAAGCGAAACCTGTCCAAATTGAAATATCATAATAGGAAGAGAAAAACTCAGAGCCGCAAGTGTGAGAACCAGTGCTTCACGAATAGCAAAGGTTTGAGGAACCCACATGAAACATCTTTGAAAAATGTCTTGTGTGTACATGATTCCAATGACAGCCAAGAAACTTAAGTGCAAACTCACATCATAGTTGAGAGCCAGTGGAGAATAGAAACTCATACATACTCCAGCAAAAAGAAGTATCGTGATATTTTTTGCGTTATTTCCACTTTGAAGAAATATGTATCACAGAATTCCCATAATTGCAGCTCGAACTACGGGAGCTCCAAGCCCAACAAAGACTGAGAAAGCTGTAATAGTGAGTGTAACTGTGATAACTCGTGCCCATGGAGGAAGAAAACCAAAGAGAAAGGTTACAAATATCACACAGAGTGTGATATTAAAACCACTCACAGCGATAAAATGTGTGAGACCAGAGTTATTAAAATCTTCTTTCAAGTCTTGTGGGATATTTTCACGAGCCCCAAAAAGAATTCCTCAGAGAAATATAGCTTCTTCCTCAGGAAACAATGACGCAATCTGTGCGAGAAGTTTCTCACGAGACTCATAAAAATAATACTTCCAGTTCTTGGGAGCTTCTTGCAATGTATCTATAGATTGAGCAGAGGTTGAAAAATATATATTTGATGCGAGCATATATTTTTTATACGAAAATCCATCAAAGTCCTCAAGAGGATATATTTTTCATTGAAACAAGACAACTTGTCCAGGAATCAAAGAAAAGTTCTTTGGGATTTTGAGTATATGCAATATTTTACTTTCTATATCTCTCCCTCATATCTTTTTAAGTTCTACTATATACTCATCATTAAAGTCGCTGCGTTTGTGGAGTTTTTTGACTTCTCCTGCTACCTGAAGGTAGAGTCCAGTATAGCTGTCTATTATACTTGAGTTTTCTTGTATGGTAATCTGCGAATAGGAACTATAAAAAGACCCCATTCAAAATGAAAGAACAAAAAATAGTACAACTCATATATATTGTCTATATTGCATGCAGAGTACTATTCCTAGCAGAAGTATGATAGTAATAATAAAGCCTGACAATAAAAAATCCTCTGTTATATTTGTTATTCAAATACCACAAAGGACTCATCATAGACTCAAGTTCAAGAAAATATTTTTAGAGTGTTGCATTATTTTTCACTATGTTGTGTTGGTGAAAGTTTTCCATCAGCTTCTTTAAATACTTGAAATAATTGGTATGAACTCCAAATAATTAGAAATACTGCTGAGAGTTGCGGGAGATTAAAGCTTGTCTCAACAGAGAGAACATCTTGTTTTCCACTAAAGTATTCTAAACATAACACCATAGCTGAAAAGAGAACCAGTCACAGGTAACCAATAAAACCACGAACATGAATAAAAAGTGACAAGATATACATTGCTGAAAACAGCAGAAACGTTCCTATAGCATATACTATTGGCAGGGGAAAGACAGGGACCTGAAATGGAACAAGAGAGAAAGGGCTTGTGTACGTAATCTCTATTCCAAAATTTGTTTCTCTTCCATATACCTGTCCTCAAAAGAATGACCCTATATATCCAATAACCATAACAAAGAGAAAGGCTATAACGACTCCATCTATATATTTTTTAATAGAACTCTTCTCTAAGCGAGCAAGGAGTCAAAGAACTATGAGAAATCCAAATATAGCACCAAAAAGCGAAAAATTATATTCACTCATTATGAAAAATTCAAATGGTTCTTTTATAAACTTCATGTTATTCCACTGTGCAATGACATAAAAGAGTCTCGAAAATATAAATATAGATATGAAAAACCATAAAATATTTTGAGAGAAGAACGAGAAACTATATCAAAACCTCTTTCACAGTCTTTTGAGATTCCAAAGAAAGAACAAAAAACAAAAAGCCAAAGCTATACCAAAAGTATAGATTGATGTGCCAGGAAAGAGTTCGAAAAAAGGATACAAAATTGTAGAATAAAAAATATATCTTCACGCAAAAATAATAATATTTTTGTGCTGAAAAGCAAAAAAAATTACGCTCGTGATATGTAACTCTTGGTTCGAGTATCAATTTTAATAATATCTCCAACGTTTACAAAAAGTGGTACCTGAACTACCAGCCCTGTTGTAAACGTTGCTGGTTTTTTCCCTCCAGTTGCTGTATCACCTTTTTCCCCTGGTGGAGTTTCTGTAACTTCAAGTTCACTACTTGGTTCTAGCTGAACATTAATAGGGTTTCCGTTAAATTCTTGCAACATTACTTTATCTCCATCTGTCAGAAACATTTCTGCTCCATCGAGAGAATCTTTATGAAGTTCTACTTGTTCAAAGGTTTCCTGCGACATGAACATATAGTTGGTTCCATCATTATAGAGATAATCATAGCTTTTCACAGCGATATCTGCTGGTGCAAATTTATCTGTATCTGAGATAGTTTTTGGTATAGTTCCTCCATTGAGGAGATTCTTTGCCTTGATATTAATAATACTTCCTCATCGTCCCATAACCTTTTGAGCATATGACATTATTTCAAATGGCATCTCATCCATGATAAACTTCTTCCCGACTTTTAAGTCATTTCCGTTGTACATATTTTTCTGTTAGTAATTAATATCTTGTTTTTAATTCTTCAAATCCTTTTACTGAAAGAGAACATTCTAGAAGTTCTATTGCACATTTTATGAATCATTCAGCTACATCTCTTACATCTGGTGAAATACATCTTCCATTGATAAGCATATCTTGCATATCCTTACAGTGTTCTCAGACCATAGAAATATACTCATCTCTCGTCATTGGTTCATCTCTACCTAAATCTAAATCCATAGGAATTATTCATCAAATAGACATATGTATTTCTAATGCTTCTGATATATCTGGCATTACAATATCAGGAATATGTGTGGGTTCTAATCATTTCATAACTATATATTATTTTGCATATTCTATCACTCTCATTTCACGAATCAAGCTGATTTTCACTTCTCCTGGATATTGGAGATTCTCTTCGATATGATTGGCTATTTCTGTAGCCAACTTTTGCGCGTCCATATCAGATACGGTACTTGCATTTACAAAGACTCGTACCTCACGACCAGCACTGAGTGCGTAAGCCTTATCGACTCATGAAAAGCTTTGTACAAGAGCTTCCATTTCTTGAACTCTCTGTAAGTACTGTTCTATAGCTTCTCGACGTGCTCATGGTCGAACGGAACTAATAGCATCAGCGATCTGTACAATGGCTGCATAAATAGAAATAGAGAATTGTTCTCCATGGTGATTTTCAATCATGTCTACTACCTCTTCTGGAAGTCCATATTTTCTTCCTATTTTTGCTCCAATCTCAGGATGTGTTCCTTCGATATCATGATCAAGCGCTTTCCCCATATCATGGAGGAGCCCACCTGCTCGAACCAGCTTTTGGTCTACTCAAAGTTCACGAGCAATAGCTTCCGCGATAAGTGCGACTTCTTTTGAATGCTTCAACATATTTTGTCCATAACTCGTTCTGAACCTGAGCTTCCCAATAATAGGAACAATCTCTTCTGGAATATCATGAATATTGAGCTCTTCGAGAGTCTTTTGTCCAATTTCTCTCAGGAGATTTTCTCCCTCCGATTCAGTTTGTTTGACTACTTCTTCGATACGTGCTGGTTGAATTCGTCCATCTTCGATAAGTTTTTCTAGTGATTTTTTTGCAATATATCGTCTATATAAGTCAAAAGCTGAAATAAATACCGTATCTGGAGTATCATCGATTATAAGAGAAACTCCTGCATTTTTCTCAAAAGTGGTAATATTTCGACCTTCTTTTCCAATCAGCTTTCCTTTTATATCATCACTTGGAATCTGGATTACCGTAGTAGTAACTTCGCTCGTTACGTCTCCAGCATATTGCTGAATAGACTTGAGTATAATTTCTCTGGACATTTCTACTTTATTTTTTTCTATCTTCTTTTTATGTTTTTCCACAAGTCTTTTCCCGTCAGTTTCATACCTGTCACCAATTTGTTTCAGATAGATTTCTCGAGCTTCTGATTCTGAGAGTTTCACTATTTCTCAAAGTTTTCCATCTAATTCTTCAGATTTTTTCGCTAAGCTATCTCTCACAGTTTTTAAGGACTCTTCTTGCACTAAAAGCTCATCTTGTTTTTTTCCAATTTGATCCAGTCGTTGTTCTATCTTTTCTTCACGTTCTATCACACGTGCTTCTGTTTTTGTAATTCGTTCTTCTGCCTGAGTTGCCTTGCTTAGAAGATCTGCAGATTCTTTCTTTGCCTCTGAAGTTATATTCCCAGATTCCTTACGTGCATCAGCAATAATATGCTCTCGTTTTGTTTCTGCTTTTGTGAGTATTTCTTCCGATTTTGACTGAGCCTGTGTATTTTTTCTGTTTTCCCAAACATAAAATAACACGACACTCAGTGCCATACCAAAGAGTACTCCTAGCAGGATCATTCATATATCCATAATAGGGGTTTATTGAGTAAATATTTGCTACTCAAAAAATCTTATTTTCATAGTCTATTTTATCTTCATGTCTCTCGTTTTTCACTCAATATATCGTCTCTTATAGCCTAAAACAGGACTATATATTACACAAAAAGATCCTGTTTATAAAAACTCCTGACACAAAATTGAGAAATAAAATATGATTGAAATTGGCTTTTATTAGCCTAAATTTTAGATTTTTGATAACATTTGATTGCCCGATTTTCTATCTCGAACATCCTAATTGTATGAATTTTTATGGGAATTGGAAGTAAATTGAAAACATTGACTTATCACTCTAGAAGTCCTAACTTTGGGGCAAGTAATCTATCTACCTGAACTGGTATACATGAAAATACATCTGTACATTCAATACACAATATTCATCACTTTTTGGAAACTATTTTTAAATTATGAATATGTATTGTAAGTCGAAGCTTCTGAATTATAGATCACTTTTCTGTTGCAAATAATTCTCAATATATAGCTCTCATAATCATTTTAGAATCTAGATGATCATATACTGGTGATCACTCTATGTACGGAACTTCAGTTGTTAAACATTCTTCTTGTGAATATATATCACTGCAAGTTCTAATTTCCACACCTCAAAGATCAAGGAATGAAAGTCTGATTTCTTTAATTCAGTCACTTCTTTCTAAATGTGTTCAAGTAGTTGATACTATAATATCTGATAGGTTTCATTGAAACTCGTGATATAGTCTTAATGGTTGTTCTTCAACTAATCTTGAATAAATTTTCACAACTCTACCCCCAAATCTTTGAACAGTACTATCTCCTCTCCTCTCATTTAGATCCCACAAAGTGTTTATTTTATCCATTTAAAGCAAAAAATACTCTAATAATATTTAATTATTAGAGTATTTTTATATAAGTCAATATTATTTCCTTACATTCTTATTCATCATCTGGTAACTTGAATCCTCGCTCTTCTCGGATCTTGAGAGCAAGACTTGATGGAACCTCTTGATAGTGATCAAACTCCATACTTGAAGTTGCACGACCTTGAGAAGCAGATCGAAGTTCTGTTGTGTACCCAAACATTTCTGAAAGTGGTACATAACACGTAATAATTTTTGCCATTCCTCGATCACCCATTTCTTCAATTCGACCACGTTTTGAGTTTACTTGTCCAATAACATCACCCATATATTCTTCTGGAGTATTGATTTCCACTTTCATGACTGGTTCTAGTAGGATTGCTTGAGCCTTTTTACAAGCCTCTTGGAATGCTTTTGAAGCAGCAATTTTAAATGAAAGCTCTGATGAATCAACATCATGGAATGAACCGAATGTGAGACTTGCTTTGATATCAACCATAGGATACCCAGCGAGGAATCCTCGTGCATATGCCTCTTTGAGACCCTTATCAACTCCTGGAATATATTCTTTTGGAATCACTCATCCAACAATTTTATTCACAAATTTATTTACTTTTTTTACTCCATCATCATCTTCATCAGCCTCTTTATATGGTTCAAAAGTCATAACAACATGTCCATATTGTCCTCGACCACCTGTTTGTTTTGAGTATTTATGTTCAACGTCTGTTGCTATATTTTTGATAGTTTCTCGGTACGCTACTTGTGGCGCTCCAACATTACATTCAACCTTGAATTCTCGTTTCATTCGGTCAACAATAATATCAAGATGGAGTTCTCCCATACCTGAGATAATTGTTTGTCCTGTTTCTTCGTCCGTTCGAACTCGAAAACTTGGATCTTCTTCTGCGAGTTTTTGAAGAGCTGTTCCCATTTTTTCTTGATCTGCTTTTGTTTTTGGTTCTACTGAGATTGAGATAACTGGTTCTGGAAATTCCATTGATTCTACAAGAAACTTCTTATTCACATCACAGAGTGTATCACCAGTTTTTGTGGCTTTGAGACCAATAACAGCTCCAATATTTCCAGCAGTAATCTCCGGTATTTCTTCTCGAGTGTTTGAATGCATTTGAACGAGTCTTCAAACTCTTTCTTTTTGTCCTGAAGTTGCGTTGTATACGTATGACCCTGATTTTAGTGTTCCAGCGTATACTCGAACAAATGTGAGTCGACCAACAAATGGGTCCGTTGCTATTTTAAATGCGAGCGAAGCAAGAGGTGAACTTGCGTCAACTTTAATTTCTTCTGTTTTCTCAATATCATCAATATCTGTTACCGTGAGTATTCCATCGTTTACTTCAATTGGAGATGGAAGGTATGCAACAGCTGCATCGATAACCATTTGTACTCCAATATTTTGAAGAGCCGATCCACAAGTAACGGCGTAGAGGTCATTATTACAAACACCTTTTCGAAGCCCAGCTTTAATATCTTCGATAGAGAGATCTCCGTCAGCAAAGTATTTTTCCATAAGTGCTTCGTCTTGTTCTGCAACTTTTTCAATCAGCTCTAACCTGAGAGCATCAACTTTGTCTTTAATATCAGCAGGAATATCTATTTCTGTAACATTTTCACCTGAATCACCTTCAAAGTGATAGGCCTTCATTTCGATAATGTCAACAATACCTTCGAATGTTTCAGCTGCTCCAATAGGATACTGAATAGCGACTACCTTATTTCCAGCAAGACGTTTTTTGATAGAATCTACTGACATATCAAAATCACCACCCATTTTATCCATTTTGTTTACAAATGCGATTCGTGGAACAATATATTTATCTGCTTGTTTCCATACTGTCTCACTTTGTGGTTCAACTCCTTGAGATCCATCAAATACAGCAACTCCTCAGTCAAGAACTCGAAGAGATCTCTCAACCTCAATCGTAAAGTCAACGTGGCCTGGAGTATCGATAATATTGATTTGGTGTTCTTTCCAGAAACATGTTGTTGCAGCAGAAGTAATCGTAATCCCTCGCTCTTGCTCTTGTTCCATCCAGTCCATTGTTCCTTCACCATCATGAGTTTCCCCGATTTTATTAATTTTACCTGTATAGTATAAAACTCTCTCAGTAAACGTTGTTTTTCCGGCATCAATATGGGCAATAATCCCAATATTTCTTACTCTCTTTAATGGAGTAGCACTCATAGTTTCAAAAATAAGTAATTAAAAATGTTCTCAGTAATTGTCAAAAGCCTGCATACATACAGGTTTTTCTTTCGCTTGCGTATGTGTTTTTTGCTCGGTGATTCTATAGAAAACGTCCTTCAAGTCAAATCTATATTTCCAGCCCTTCGTCCAACCATTTTTTTTCTAATTCTGGCATATTTTTCTTAAGAGATTTCTCAAGTTCTCACAGAATGAACTCACTATAATTTCGTGATTTTGCTTCTGAAATTTGGATATTCAGTTCCAAAAAGAAAAAAGAAAATACAGAACTTGTAAATTTTCGAATTTTCTCATCATAAAGAATTAAACCTAAAGTTCTCTTTGTAACAATTGACGAAACCTCTAAACTTGAAACAACTTCCATATCTTCTATCCAGGCATTTACCCTATTTCGAACTTGAGTTGGCATAGCGTGATCATCAAATACAAGGGGATTTTGCGTGAGTTCATAATTAAACTGTATTTCTGTTTTCCCTGAAAATTTCCGAATTTCATGGCTGATTGGGAGATATATAAGTGAAAGAACTCACAACAAAAAGTTTGTTCCATAGCCAGTATCTAAGCAGTGAAATAATTCATCGAGTAAGCTGTCATATTTTTTCTTTAATATCATTTCGACCAAAAACTTTGCCAACAAAAAATCATAGCGCTTTGCCTTTTGTTCATCTTTTTTTGTTCTCTTGATTCAGGCTCCAGCCTTTTTTGAAGACTCTTTATATGCTTCTGAAATTGCTTCAGAAGCACTTGAGACTCCTCACTCTGAGGATTCGGATGATGAGAAATCTTCGATGCTCACCCTTTACTTTTTAAAAACCAAATATGTGTATGACACGTTGTATATTAGTACTATCTTCAAAATATTCAAATTTCAATCACATCTCAGTCAGAAATTTTCGTGAAATTTCGGCTTGATCAAAACCTATTTCAATAAATATATCTATACATCAAAGTTTATGAATTTGCTTCATCTGAAAGCATTGCTTTATCAGTTTTTCATACAGCTCAAAACCTGTTTCAATTCAGCCGTATAAGGCAGAATCTGGTTCATATTTCACAGTTGATGCTCACATATTTTCAAAGTCTCCATCTTTGATATATGGCAGGTTTGCGGTAATACAGAGATTTTTATTTTTCAAATCTTCAACGTGAAATACTGCTTCCAGTAAATTACTTTCCCTCAGTTCAATATCTACTTCATGAGTTTGAATGTTTTCTCTCGCAACCCCTAGAGCTTCTTTAGAAATATCAAACGCGTAGCTCTTCAAAAAAACAAGTGGATATATTTCTAAAATAATACTTGTTGCAATAATAGAACTCCCCGTTCCTACATCAATATACAATGTATTTTTAATATCACGTCCAGAATTCAGAGTTCACAAAGCCTCTGAAACAAGAAGCTCTGTTTCAACTCGTGGAATCAAAACTCGTTCATCTACATAAAAGTCTCGTCCGTAAAAGTTTGTTTTTTGCGTTGTGTATTCCTCAGGTACTCCAAGTTCAAAATTATAAAATGCTTGTTGCACTTCATAGATATATTTGCTCGAAATATCTCACAACGTAAAGAGTATTTCTCTTGATGTATCTAAAATACGACATAAAACTCCTTCTATTTGAGCTGGAGTTAATCACGCTTTCATACCCATATCAAAGTATTCTTGTTTTCTCATTATTCTTCGAAAGTCTTTTTTTGAAATATCTGAACTGCTAAGAATAACAGTATCGTTATATAAATCATAGCATGAACTGAGTTAAAGAGAAAGTAATTCACAGGGAAATTCTGAAAACTCCCAATGACATCTTTGATATTCATGGCCTGAAGTGGTGGAAAAATGACTTGAAATGATTTTATGAGCATAAATCATACTCATTCTTGTAATCGAGAAAAGATATCAAGTAAGAGAGAGAAGCTATGAGAGATGAGATAGACCATCAAACTTACCATAATTGTCATCATATTTCCCATAAACGTTGAAAAGAAAAATACTATTGCCAACAGTATTTCAAGTTTCAAAAACGTAAAAACCAAAGCCCACAGTATCAAACTCGTAATTTCTATATTTTGAAAGTATAAAACCCCTAAATATAAAATAGCTTGAAAAAATACTATCAAAAATATAGTCCCGGAAAATCCGAAGAATTTTCCTAAGATAAAGTCTTGTCGTTTAATAGGCTTTGAGAGTATGAGAAATATTGTTTTCCCCTCAACCTCTTTGAATAAAAGCTGACTTCAAACAAATAAAACTCAAATCAGTCCAAATATTTCTATCATTCCGAGTCAAAAATCTACGATAACCTTTTCTGATTCTCAGATTGTCAGGTTTCCAAGGGCCAGTGAAAAGAGGATAAACACACACGCAAAGAAGAGAATTAAGTATAAAAACTTATTCCTCACTATTTCCTTAAATGTGTTTTTTGCGATGTTAAGCATAGTTTTTGTTAGTTAAACCTCATACAATTTTCTCCCTTGGGGGGAGAAATGAAGCTGCAATTTGGATGTAGCCTCTTTCTCCTCCAAAGGAGAAAGAATTCAAGATAGAGGGTGTGATTGCGTGAGTAGGTTCATGTAAACTTCACCCATTTTAAAACATACCAATCAAAACTCAAGCTTCACAAATCAAAAATAATTTGACTAATATATATATATAAGGTGTAAAATATTTCTGTTCACGGATGACCGTGGGCAAGTTTTAACACTTTGCCTCGTTCTAAGTGAGCGAGGAAGAAAGAAAATGGGACTTACACATGTTTCGAGCATTTGCGATCGGATTCGTTTCCGTAGCTATAGTAATGACGATTATCAGAGTTTTCTTCTTCTGACCCTACCCCTTGTGCCGCATCTCGCGGCCCAGGGGATTCTTTTTTTATTGAAAGCAATACTCCAACATTTCTTTATTCCCATTCACAAAACTCTGAATATCTATCGACTTTTTTCACTCGAGTTTTACTTGGAGAATTTCAAGAACCTCTCAGTTAGAGCAAATAATTCCGTAGCGATTTTTTGCGAGTTTGAGAAAGATTCATGCTTTCGCGAGACACCTCTCTCAATTCTCATCTTCAGACCTCATACAATTTTCTCCCTTGGGAGAGAAATGAAATCACAAACTTGCAGCCCCTTTCTCCTCCAAAGGAGAAAGGATTCAGGATAGAGGGTGCAGTTTTTCCAAAACTAATCTCTTCCCCTTATACCAAGTATAAATCCCAGGCCAAGGAGTATAGGCTCTATATGTATTATAAATTTCCTCTGAACTTTGTTTCTGAAAAAGAACCTCTCCGTCTTCTCGAGATATTTTTCAACAGTATGTCACTTCAGATTCATTTTGTGAAATTCACTGATTTTCTCAAGAAATAATTCACACAAGAGTTTTTCTGAGTAATTCTGGTCAGATTCTTGAAAACTTGCTGAATATATCAAGTGATGTATCATCTGGTTCTATAATAACTTTTTCAGTCAAAAGCATATCTCCCTCGTCCATTCACTTCGACATATACATTGTTGTGAGTCAGGTCTCTAAATCTCAATATTTCACACTTGCCTGCACTGGACTCGCTCCACGATATTTTGGTAGAATACTCCCATGGAGATTGATACACCCAAATTTTGGAATCTCTAGAATACTCATTGGAATAATTTTTCAATAAGCTACGACAACGATAAAATCAAGTTCCAAGTTTTTCAAAGTTTCGTGAAAATCTTCTGCGTTTTTTAATTTTTCAGGCTGCATAACATCTATTCTATTTTCAAGAGCAATTTTCTTTACAGCTGTAGGGACAAGTTCTTTTTTTCTTCCAATCGCTTTATCTGATTGACTCACAACAAGTACTATCTCTATCTCAGAAAATTCTAAAATTCAAGAAAGAATATTTTCAGCAAACTCAGGAGTTCCAAAAAACGCTATTTTCATAATACCTTTTGTTTAAATTCTAATATATTGCTAGCTAAACGTTTTCAATCCATTTGAGGGTGAAAATGTACAGAAAATGTACGACCGTATGAAAATATCTTTCATTTATGAATCATAAGCAAATATGGTCATCTATCTTGACCAGATACATCTCAGGCTCTACGTAATACTTCGCGAAACTCTTTACTTAAATTACACAGTCTTTCATTAGGAAAAAATCATACTATGAAGTCTGCTTCTTTTTGTAAATAAGGATATACATTCATTTCAAAGTCTTTTCATCACCTCCAATCAGTATTGAGAATAAAGGCCTTTCCTTCATACTGTTCAAAGTCTTTTCATATCAAATACTTTTCATATAGTGAACTATAGATAACTCCCATCTCTTGACGAGAAAAAGCTCTCAAGACTCTCCCCAACGGACAAATTCTCAAGTTAGCAAACCCCTGTGTATCACGTATCTTTTTCATTATTTTAGGAATTTTTTTCAGAAAGAGAAAAAAAGTAATGAATCTAAGTACTATGTGAAAGGGAAAAAAATGTAGTGCTTTAAAAGGTCTCATTTTCATTCTTTTATTTTTTAAAAGATATTTTCTTTACTCTCTCTCAAATGTATGAGAGAAATATAACAAAAAAAGCAATAACAATAAATACGATTATTTTTCAAGTTCTGTCTAAAAAAAGTGCTGTTACTCCAAAGAAGAAACTCAGAGAAAATACAAGGACCAGTATTTGGTCATGCGAGAATCCAATATCCTGAAGCCTATGGTGCAAATGCGTAAAATCTCAAGTAAGAGGATTTTTTCTTTTCCAGAGCCTACGAGCGATAACATATATCGCGTCCACTGCGTAAATACCAAATACTGCCAAGACTGTTGCTATTTTTCATCCCGAGATAATTGCTAGAGTAGCAAGCATAAAACCGAGAAACATCGTCCCAGAATCTCACATAAGTATCTTTTCACGATAATCAAAATAGACAAAAGGAAGCAAAATCCCAACTAGTATACTACTCATCTGCATAATAAACTCTGCATTTTCCCTTCATCCTTGATAGGTATCTGTAAGATACAGTTTTGTTCACAAAAGAAACAAAACTAAAAAACATATAGTAGAAAGTCCCGAAGTATTCCCCTGAATTCCGTCTGTCCAGTTCAAAGCATTAAAAACAAATACATACCAAATAACGGTAAATATCAGAGGGATAACAAATATCTCTTTATTAAGAAGAAGAAAAGAGAGAGTTTCTAGCTCTATCACTCATCCAAATATATTACTGATATAGCCAATCTTTATCGAAGTTATTCCAATCGTGGCTCAGATTATAATTTGCAAAATAAGTCGTGTTTTTGCGCTGAGCGACAACATATCATCGGCAAAACTTACCAGTGTTATCGCTCCTCAAAATACCCAAATAAGCAAAAGTTTGTAGCTATAATCAACCAAGAAAAAACTCAGAATGAAAAATGCTATAAAAAATATAATCCCCATACTATAAGGGATCGGAGAGCGCTTTTTTCCATACTTCTTCGGATTGTCCAAGATGTCGAACTTTCGAAATACCCGAGAAACCAAAGTTATAAGGGTATAGGAAAGACAGAGGGATGCAAAAAATGTAATCAGGTATGTCAACATGTCTATAAGTATTTACGAAGGTTTTTTGCGTACACAAGTAAAACGGTGAGTGGCATCAAGAAATAGGTAAGCGTTACTCCATATATTTCTCATAGCATGTATTCGTTGTATATTCCAAATACTGAGCCTAGAATCATACATGATATTCATATAAATCACCAAAAGTACGAAAATCTTGTATTCGTATTTTTCATCACGAGATACGAAGCAAAAAGTATCATTCACATAAGCTGTAAAATAACTTGAATACCTAGATCAGGTATATGAAAAGCATAATAACTCATAAAAGTTATGAGTCAAAGTATTACGATAAACGGAGCATTTATAAAACCTACATGAATCTGAAAATAGTATAGTAGAGTATTCTTAATTGCTCACAATATGAATATTGGAGAGGATAAAAAATACTGAGCCTGCCCATTTATAACAAAGTGATACAAGAAGAGAAGTGTGAAAATCGTATTTCATACAAGTTGAAAGAGAGATGCTATTTTCATCTCATTTTTATGCATATACTCAACCATAGCCATCATACAGAGTTCTGCACAAAAATATACCAGAAACACTCAGAGTATTTCATAGATATTTCCAGTATTCGTAACGAAAATAAGTACGAGACTAACAAGAAGTATTATATACACCCACCAGTTTCGTATCGAAAAGTCTTGAAGGTGCTGAGTGATTTTTTGGAGCATGCTCAATAAATCTTGAATTACTAGTTTCATGTATTTCTATAGTAGTTATTCAGCATCTCGCATGGCAGAAAATATTCAATATCTAAGTTACTTTTTTTATATAGGGCTTCAAACCATTTAATATTCATAGATTTATTTGTGACCATTTCTAGCATTATATTTAACAATCTGATTCTATTGATACAGTATGGAATATTATGCGAGTAGCTTTCAGTTTCTGCATCTATTCACAAAACTTTTCACACTCTTCTATTAACCTCTGTTAGTCTTTCAGGATAATCAGGTTCTAGTGTCAGATCTCTCAACGCTCAAATTATCAGGTCCCATGGTTCTCAATGAGCCATTTCCATTCTTTTCATTTACTTACGATTTTAAAAAATAATATATTCTTAATTTTCTTGAGGTTTCTTAAATATCCATCCCTTCGTTAGCAGGACCTTTATGTTTTTCATGATCAGATTCGCTGAAACATATTTTACAAATATGAGCTTGAATATCCTCACTATTATCAACGTAGCGCATAGTAATAAGTCATTGTTGTTCGTTGAGTTCTAAATTATCATTTACGTTATCAATGAGGACATGAATGTCTCATAGTCCGAAGAAATTTCCAAGAAGGCTTTGTCTTTTTACTCTGACTGCTTGGATTTTATTAAATAAAATTCATTTCTGATCATAAAAGTATATTCCAATAGGAGACGCAATCGCAAAGTCACAGAGATAATTTACATAGATTTTTCATACGAGAAACCATAGAATCACGACATTAATAAAGAGATACGCAAGAAAAATATACTCATGGGCAAATATCACTCATCCATAAAATATAGTTACAATATTAAGAATAATAAATGCAATAAGCCTCGGGAAACCGTCAATATACCAATATAGTTTTGATCGCTTCAAAAAAACTACATTTCCGTCTCCATATTCTTGAACCTTTTGTTCATAGATTTCCTGTCCACGAAGTGTATTAAAATTTGAGAAGAGTTTCATAAGATTTTATTTAAAACAACAATGTGAAATAAGATTCTTCACTTGGATAGGGTTATCAACATAGGTTAAACCCGTCACTCAAGGAGACTGTGTATCTGAGGTATCTGACGTATCAGCCATAATATCTAAAAATCCATAACCAAATACATTTCAAAGGATCCCTTGCTTACTCACCTGAACTGTTGTAATTCTTGCTGCTGGGATTTCTTTCACGTGATTGCGAAGAATTCCTTTTTGCTTATAGGTAATGATTCATTTAGACGTCACAAGAGTGAAATCATAGAAATACTTCAAGAGTTTATGTCCTATTCGAAACCACACTATAAGGAGCCAGACAAAAATAAACACAACAAATATAGAATTAAATGCATGTACATAAGACAGAAATACGAGCATCGTGAGTAATACTCCCACATAGCCTGCAAAATGAGGAATCACTTTAAAGTATAAATAATATTTTGAGCGTTCAATAACATGTATTTTCATATCTCCAAGAGTTTTTCTCTTTTCTGCAATGAGTTTTTCTTGGAATCGTGTATCAAAATTGGAAAATATTCTCATACAGAAGGTATTATATATTAAAAAATAAAATATATTTTATGACTTGAGTATAAGAATATTCAGGAAAATAACAATGAGCCTATGAATATATAGGAAATTTTTTACAAAGCTCAAGAACTCTTGTTTTCTGAGTTTTTAAGATAGCTTCATCTGTATGATTTTTTATTGTTGTTGCAAAAATATCTGCTATTTCTTTCATCTCAGTTTCTCACATTCTTCTCGTTGTTGCTGCTGGAGTTCCAATCCGAATTCCTGATGGATTCATTGGTGGACGAGTATCATAGGGTACCATATTTTTATTTACTGAAAGACCTACAAGTTCAAGTGCGTGTTCTGCGTCTTTTCCTGTGACTTCAAATCGGTCAAATACATCAACGAGCATTAAGTGATTATCCGTTCCTCACGATACTATCTTAAAGCCATGGCTCTGCAACTCTGTTGCAAGCATCTGTGCATTTTTTATAACCTGAGTTTGATAGTCTTTGAATTCTGGTTTCAATGCTTCTCCAAAAGCAACAGCTTTTGCAGCAATGAGGTTTTCATGTGGTCACCCCTGAAGTCCTGGAAACACAGCTCGGTCAATCGCTTTTGCATGTTCCTGCTTACACATAATCATTCCTCCTCGTGGGCCTCTGAGTGTTTTATGAGTCGTCGTTGTCACAACATCACAATATGGAACTGGATTTTCTATAACTCACGCAGCTATTAGACCAGCAATATGAGCAATATCTGCGAAAAGTATAGCTCCACATTTGTCTGCTATCTCTCTGAAACGTTTCCAATCAAGATCCCGTGAGTAAGCTGAAAAACCTGCAATAATCATTGCTGGTTTTGTTTCTAAAGCAAGCTCCTCAAGTGCGTCCATATCCATTTCTTCGGTATCTTTATCGAGAAAATATGGAACAATGTCATAAAGTATTCCTGAGAAATTCATTGGATGACCGTGTGAGAGATGTCCTCCTTGATCAAGCGAGAACCCTAAAACTTTATCTCCTGGATTTAAAAGCCCCATATACACAGCCATATTCGCAGGACTTCCTGAGAGTGGTTGAACATTCACATGTTCTGCTCCAAAGAGTTCTTTTGCGCGCTCTATTGCTAAGTTTTCTACCTCGTCAATAATCTGACATCCTCCATAATACCTTCGTCCTGGGTATCCTTCTGAATATTTATTTGTAAGAATACTCCCGTTTGCCTCTAAAACATCTTTTGAGACATAGTTTTCTGATGCTATAAGTTCTATTTCTTCGTCTTGTCGAGTCGCTTCGCGAGTTATCATATCAGCAAGTTTTGGGTCATTATTTTGTATCATAGTTTTTGAAATTAGGTGTAAAAATATTTATATAAAAATTCTCTACTTTACGCAAAAATACTGCGAAAAATAGAGAACTTATTCTTTCAATTATTACCCGAGGAGTACGAGTTTTGTGGTAAGTTTATAATTCATGATGTTTTTATCAGGAAATAATATATTTTTATAATAGGAATTTTTCAAAAAATGACAAATTACTCTTCTTCTTTTTCTTCTGTTTTTCAATCTTGTGTACTTTCATCAGGTACTTCAACAGGATTCTCTGTTTTATATGCCTCAACTGTCAAACCTATGGTGTTATTTTCAATATAGGAATCCAAGATATTTTTTGCTTCTTCAAGTTGTCTATCATATTCGTTTTCATAGTCTTCTTCTTGGAAAAGGATTTCTATATCTGGCTCTATTCCCTCATCATCTATATTTTTATTTTTTGGAGTAAACCACTTTGCAACTGTAAGTTTGAGTAAACTTCCACTGTTGAGTTCAAATGGTTGTTGCACTGAACCTTTTCCAAAGCTTTTTTCTCCTACAAGTATTGCTCTATCGTACTCTCTGAGTGCTCATGCTGTTATTTCTGAAGCAGATGCAGAGTTTCTGTTTATAAGAACTATTATTTTTTTATCGTAAATTTCTCCAGAATTTACACTTAAATAATTTTGATTAAAGGCACTATCTTGATATCGAGTTTGTACAAGAATCTCTCAGGATGGTATAAATTCTGAGAGGATTTCTACCGCACTTTGTAAATATCACCCCCCATTATCTCGAACATCTATAATCAGTCATTTTGCTTGAGAGTCTTTCACATTATTTAAGGCTTCTCGAAATTCTCAAGATGTTGTTTCTCCATATTGATTCAGAGATATATAAGCAATTTTCGTATCTTCAAAATATTCTTCTTCAACAGAAGGAATATCTATTTCTGCTCGCTCTACTGCAATATCAATAGCTTCGCGCTCTCCTACACGTAAGATAGTGAGAACAACAGTACTTCAAGCAGGTCCTTTGATTTTTTCAACAGCATCATAAAGTTCAAGTTCAGTTATATCTTCTTCATTTGCCTTGATAATAATATCTCCTGAACGTACTCCAAATTTTTTCGCAGGAGATCATTTAATGATCCTTTCAACCTCTATTCATAAAGGGACCTTCTCAACGACTGCTCAAATCCATTCAAATTTTCAGTTGAGTA
>JAVCKV010015813.1:0-25695 GCA_032274145.1 Herpochondria borealis | reverse complement strand
TCTTCTTCTTCTTCTTCTTCTTCTTCTTCTTCTTCTTCTTCTTCTTCTTCTTCTTCTTCTTCTTCTTCTTCTTCTTCACAAACTGATTTCATCATAAGTACTGTTACTATATATGTTGTCTAAATGTAGATTCATTTAGGCGTATTTTCAAATTAAGGGAGATATATCGCAGCTATTACTGTTTTTTCTTTTTTCAGTGGTAGGGTAAATTTATGTTAAGTTGTTTCATTATTGAAATATGAAATTATCAAACAATAAAAAAACTAAAATGAAAACAAAAACCAAAACATTTACTCGATTCGGAATAATATATTTCATTCTTTTGATTTTAGTTTCTTCATCTCTTTATGCTCAAAGTGTTAAGGTCTTCATTTTAGCTGGCCAATCCAATATGCAAGGACAAGGAGATATATTACCAGCGGATGTTAAAGGAACGCTTGCTCAATTTATGTCAACAAACCCTGATGAATTTGGGTATATCCAAGATGATGACGGAGAATGGATAGAACGTGATGATATCTGGGTTCGTTATAAACAAGAAGATGGATCTGTGCTCGCTGAAAACTTAACAGTAGGTTTAGGAGCCTCGCAAAATCAAATAGGTCCAGAACTTGCATTTGGACATATCATTAACGAAGAATCCGAAAGTAGAGTTTTGATAGTCAAGACAGCTTGGGGAGGAAAGAGCCTTGCAGTCGACTTCCGACCTCCTAGCTCTGGTGGAGAGACAGGCTTTTATTACAATCAAATGTTAACTGATGTAGAAGAAGCTGTAGAGAATCTAGAATTTGATTTCGCTAATTTTGAAGCTGGTGGAGAGGTAGAGATAGCTGGATTTTGTTGGTTTCAAGGATGGAATGATGGAGATGAACTGGCATTTGCACAAGAATATGAGCAGAACTTAAATAACTTGATCACAGATGTCCGTAATGACTTACAATTACCGGAGCTACCTTTTGTTGTAGCCCTTACAGGTAATGGTGGTTATGACTTAGAACCTGAGGGTACTTGGGTGGGTAACCTGCAAAACCATGTCTTACCTGCACAGATCAATGCAATAGAAAATGGTGGTCATGATAATGTAGCCTATGTTGAGACCAGAGATTTTTGGCCTGAAGCTAATGAATCGCCTGAAGAAGACTTCGGTTTTCACTGGTATAATAATGCAGAGAGTTTTTTAAGAATAGGTGCCGGTTTGGGAGAAGCCATGTTTGATCTATTGGGAGGAGAAAATGGAAACGAAGAAGAAGGAAATCAAAACAATACTTTTTGTAGCTGTGGAACATGTGGATTAAATTTTAACCCAACCAACTCTATGCCTTACGCAAGCGTCACTTGCCTCGGTTCTGTGATACCAAATACCAATGAAGCATTACCAAAATCATATAATTTTCAAGAATATGTATTCCCAGAACCTGATGACCAAGGCGAATGCTTAGGTATTGAGAATGCTACAGCAAGCATAGAAGAGGTATTTATTGCGCAGACACATAGACATCCCATAGGTCATCCATTACAATTTACAATAGGCGAACGTCCTGCACTATTTCAGATGGCAGTTACGGGATCAGGAGCTGCACCAGATGTACAGGTAGAGGGCATACTGAATGGTGAGAGTCTCGGTATATTGTGCCTGGATGGACCAGATATACTCAGTGAAACAATCGACCTAGCATCAGGAAATTTTGAAGCGTACTTCTCTGTTACATTACCTAAGTTATGGGTGTCTATTGGTTTAGAACTTAGACTGACCGCAGGTAGCGATGCTCGTACACTTACTCAAGAAGATCTTCACATCAGGCCATATACAGAAATGAATTTAGTTCAAATCGATATGGATATCATGGACTATAACCATGAACCTCATCGCACACCTGTATATGAGAATTTCTTGCAAGAACTCGCTTCTGCAATTCCTGCCAGCACCATAAGATTTGGTCAATTCCCAGGTGATATCGTAATGCCAGAATATCCGTTAAATAATGTAGATGGTAATACGGTAACCTTGACTACGAATGCTATGGCCGACGAGAATGGTGTCAATACAGGCATGATAAATTTTAAAGCTACAGATATGTTAGATGCTGTGCGATTAGCTGTAGGTGACATTCCTAACACGATCTATTTTGGAAATACGCTTAATCTTGATCCTGGTGGATGGGGAGGTGGTGGCACTTTCGTTGGTTATGAGTACAATGATGTATTTATACATGAGCTAGGACACGCTTTATCGCTCCCTCATTGGGTAGAAGATTATAAAAGGACAAATCCAAATTCTGAGCAATATTCCTATCCATTCGCAGGAGAAGAAGAGGAGGGATCGGGTCGAGGAACTACTTGGAGTTTTAATCAAGCGACCTATCAATTTGTCAGTCCTACATGTCAGGATTCCTCAGGTGTGATTGGTACAGAGAGAAGCGATGGTATGCAAAGGGGCTTTTACTGTGCAGAAACCAGAGCTAATGGTAGAGGGCCTTGGGATGGTTTTGGTGCTTTCTCGGCAATGGCAATGAGCAATTATCTTTTAGGTTCTGAACATTATTGGGGAGAAATAGAAGATCGAGGAGAAGTAATAGATTTCCATTTTCGTGAAAATGACGGATTCCCAATAGCCTCTATAATCAATGGCGAAAGAGTATTTACCAGACATCCTTCTCAACCAGAAAATACAAATATGGAGAATTATTTTAAACTACCTGGAAAAGAAGAAATTGAGCAGGAAGCATACGTCATTTATGGAAGTGCTCATCCTACAGAGGCTGGCGCCAATATTATTTATGAACCTATTCAATACAAGGGTACTATTTTACCAATAATAGATCCGACTGATCCAGAAATGTTCGCTATACTACAGAATTTGGACTATGAAGATGCTCCAGAATTTATCGATAGAACACGAGACATTACGCTTAAATTGACTTATATTGATGGTACTACCAATCATGTTTTGGTGCCATTCCAATCATTTGATAGACCCGATTTTTTTCCTGATGAAAATCCTAGACCAGCTTATTTTTCAGTCTCAGTGCCAGGCGACAAGCTCTTGTGTAATGTAGAAATGTATCATAGAAACTTTATCGTACAAGATGAATTCGGAGATGAACTTGGGAACATAAATGACGCAAGTCAAAATATCTCCGCTGCTAATTTCATGGATGAGGCTGTTCTTATGGCTAGTTTAGATCACTCTTGTAATTGTCCAGGCACGCCAGATTATATCGAGCCTGGGACACCTTGTGATGATGGTAACCCTTTAACGGTGAATGATGTAGAGGATGGATTCTGTAACTGTGAAGGTGAATTAATCGAGCCATGCGGATTCATAGAAAATGGCCAGTTTCAAGAAAGTACAGTCAATTGGTCGACTTGGGGAGCAGTTATTACAGTAAATAATAGAGAAGCGAATATTGGAATTATAGATATCGATGATGCAGGAATGGCACAAGGTCTTTTTCCATTGATTCAGGGTGGTACCTATAAGGTAAGTTTTGATGCCTATGCTGATGCTACCAGAAGCATAGAATTAATCATCTACTTTGATGATGAGTCAGAAGAGTCATTGATTTCTGAAAACATAAACATCATTACTTCAAAGGAGAACTATGAGCATATCTTTACGATGACAGAACCAAGTACTACCACTGCTGCTATTGAATTTAATTTTAGATTTAGCGATAGCCCTGTTTACTTAGATAATGTATGTTTTGAGGAACATTGCGCTGGCACAGAAGAGATCCCTTACAATGGAATCGATGATGATTGCAACCCTCTTACTCTAGATGATGACTTAGATCAAGATGGTTGGAATCTCATCAATGACTGTGACGATACAAATCCGAACGTACATCCTTTTCTAACAGAAATTCTATATAATGGACTCGATGATGATTGTAATTCTGAAACATTGGACGATGATTTGGATCAAGACGGTTTCGGAATAGCAGATGATTGTGATGATGATAATGCTGATGTCAATCCCAACCAAACTGAAATTCCTTACAATGGACTAGATGATGATTGTGATGCGGAGTCTCTAGATGATGACTTAGATCAAGATGGTTTTAATCTTGCAGATGATTGTGATGATAGTAATGCTGATATCAATCCAAACCAAATGGAAGTACCTTACAATGAAATAGATGATGATTGTGATACCGAGTCTCTAGATGATGACTTAGATCAAGACGGTTTCGGAATAGCAGATGATTGTGATGATGACAATGCTGATGTCAATCCAAATGCTACTGATATTCCAAACAACGGGGTCGATGAAAATTGTGATGGAATGGACTTAATTACATCGACAAATGAGCTTGATCATTTAAAGGTGAGCGTTTATCCTAATCCAGCAATTTTTTATATTAATGTAGCTGCAAATAATGTATCTAAGTTTTCCGTGTCTATCCTTAATCTAGAAGGAATATTAATTACAAGGCTGATTAACAGTAATACAATTGATGTAACATCAATACCTGCTGGAATGTATATTTTAGAATTTGAAGACTTGATAAATGGTCAGAAAGCTATCGATAAAATTCTGATCATAAAGTAATTTAAAGAATATGCCTCCAAACTATATTACCAAATTCTAAGAAAAAAAATTACTATCCTATATGACAGTCAGACAATCGTTCGATTAGCAACAAATGCCTATCGAACGATTGTGTTTCTAATAAAGCTATGCAGATGATTTTAGTATCTAAACAAGATCTAGAACAGAACCAAAGTCTATTGGTAATGAAATATATATCTTTCTATGAGATAGATTAGCCTTACAAATCAATAGGGAGAAAAGCGGAATAAAACGACCATTAAATTTCACGGTGCTAGGTCGCAGTTTTACTTCGACATACAAGTAGATATTTATAATAATCATATAAATTTTGACCCAGAAATATCACAAATAACAAACCAGAGTACTCCCCTCACCTATCCGAAAAACCCACTTTTACCCCCAATTCATATCAAGATTAATAACTTCTTACTACCTTGACCGCTATGAGTAAAATAGATATCCGAACGGTAGAAGTGTTGCAGTATTTGCAGCCGTTGAGAGAAGGAGGTTCTCTGCCTGCGATCGTGAAAGCAGATGATGACATCCTCTATGTACTAAAGTTCCGAGGAGCTGGGCAAGGAACAAAAGCCTTAATCGCAGAACTTATTGGTGGTATGCTTGCCAAAGAAATAGGCCTGAACATGCCAGAGCTTGTGTTGATGAATCTCGATGATTCTTTCAGCAAGACAGAACCAGATGAAGAGATTCAGGACTTACTAAAATTTAGTGTAGGGACTAATCTGGGTTTACATTTTCTATCTGGATCGATTACTTACGATCCATTGGTTTCTATTGCAGATTCATTATCTGCATCCAAAGTAGTCTTGCTTGACAGTATGATTATGAACATTGACAGGACCGCTAAAAACACCAACTTACTCAACTGGAACAAAGAACTTTGGTTGATCGATCATGGTGCTAGTCTCTACTTCCATCACAACTGGGCTACTTGGGAACGATACCTAGGAAGTACATTTCCAAGTATCAAAGACCATGTATTACTGGAAAGAGCAGACCAGCTTACGGAAGCCGCAGCCGAAATCAAACAATCAATTACTAAAGATAAAATCTCTGAAATCGTCGCACTGATCCCCGAAGATTGGTTGACTGACCAATCCACGACGCTATCATCCACAGAGATGAGAAACGCATATATCGAATTCCTTAGTAGCAAATTGGATATCATTGACTCACTCGTAAAAGAAGCATCAGATGCAAGATAGAGTTACATATGAGTATGCCGTCATCCGATTAGTCCCACTTGTTGAGCGAGAAGAATTCATGAATGTGGGAGTCATTATATTTTCAAAAAGAAAAAAATATCTTGGGATAAAATACAGAGTCGATAAAAGAAGAATTAAAGCCTTCTCAGAGGCCATAGATCCAGATATGATCCAAGACTACTTGGATGCATGGCAGAAGATCTGTGAAGGCAGCCCCAAGGGAGGATTCATAGGTACTCAAGAAATACACTTAAGATTCCGATGGCTGGTCGCTTCAAGAAGTACGATCATTCAAAGCTCTAAAACACACCCAGGACTCTGCCTTGATCCAGAATCAGTACTTGAAGAATTATATGAACGGTTTGTTGTCTGATTCTAAATTGGTTACTTCTGATCATCCCATTAATACACAACAATTCATTCCCAAGAAACAACTTGTTTTCAGATGGAAAAATGGCATTAGTCTGTGTAGCATTTTGGATTGCTATTTGACGTTAAAAAATCAAAACTGTTTGAGACAAGGGTGGCTTTCATAGAAAACGCACGAAGGTGAGTTTTTTGATTTTAGGCAAATTGCAATTCAAAATGCGTTAAGCACAGAGTACGGCCTTGATCTAAGAGATGGCTTGTGTAACAAACACTCGTTTTTGTTTCGCTAATTGAGATGTTAATCTCAAAGGATCAAGCCAAAAATGAAAGCCCTAGCGGCGAGCGGAAGATCAGGTTGAAAACATCACCCTATTTTACGCACAATCATGATAAAACGCATTATTTGATACTAGCTTAGAAATGCATATATCTTATTTAGCTGGATATTAGAAATTTCTAAAAAAACTATTTAAAAGTGAATGGATACGTCCCCCAACACACAATTCATCCTACCCTATGCATTCAATCCATCAAACCACCTATACAAGTATTTATACGAGTGTCCATTAAGTATAACTCCTTTAAATAGATCGGGTAAATCCACTCTGTCTCCTCTCATCATATAGTCGAATCTTTGTAAGGTAATCAGAAGCTAATATTTGATTGAGTGGCCGCTATCATTTTTGATTACGTGATTAAGATCTAAAAGGTCTATTTATTTACTAACCTTTAAAAAATTAAAAATGTCAATTAAAATTAATTTACTCAACAATCCTGGATTTATTCATGCTGATTCAGACCAACCAAAATTAGCCCAAGCCGTGGCGGCTGTTGGAGGAATTGCTCAACAAAAGAAATTCAAAAAAATTGAAATTCAAAATGGCTATGGTACAGCAACAACTGTTTCTGTCAACCCTGGTTACGGAGCGAAAGTATCTGCAGATATAAGTATACAAGTCAATACTGTATCCTCTGAAACTTTCACACAAATGATAAATGAAGTAAAAAAGAGCAGTAGCTACAAGAATAATAGCAGCTTTCAAAAAGATGTCGATGCTTCTAGCTATTCATCTGCAGCATCTTCATCGTCAGGAATATTTGGATGGTTAGTTGGAAAAAACTCTAGCAGTTACACCAACAATCATAGCGACATGACTGAAGCAATAAATAGTGCTGATTCAGGTGACGCATCTAATGATAAAGTGGTGGCTAATTCACTTGCCAATATTATGGTAAAGAACAGTTCAAAAGTTATGGTCAATGCAACAGTTCAAGTTACTGGACAGCTTCTTGTTCCATCACCAACTGTAATCGCTGTGCAATCAACTGTGTTTTCTTTTACCAATAAAGATGGAAGCACATCATCAGTATCTATGCTTAACCAAACACCATTGGTACCTGTAGATGCATCCTCTGGTACAGTAAGCCAAAACACACTAGCTCCTGGATCGAAATTAACACTTTCTCCAATAAGCTAATCTTATTTATTGGCTATTACTTGAATACCAAACTAGTCTATAAGCTGTGAAATTTACTTCACAGCTTATTTTATTTTTACAACAAAAGGTAGATCGCGGTGCGGACTTATATGAATGACTTGAAATACCAATTAGAAATAAGACCACTCTATTAGTCATAAAGTTGGCTACAAAAAACCCAATATACTTTCTGACAAAACACGTAGAATAACACCGCTATTTTTTAAGGAATTTTATTTCTTCTTCCACATGTGACAGTAGCTTTTTTGACTTAGATAATGTTCGTGATATTATCTTTTTATTCTTTGATTTCTTTGTCTTTATTCCTTTAAGATCTGCTATTGATCTATTTATGTTTCCTTCCAATTCGAGCATGGCACTTAGGGCGTATTCCTTAGTCCATTTCCCTTCAGAGAATCTTTTATTCTTTCCTTCTAATAAGTACTCCGAAAATCTAGTTGATGATTCTCTACATCCATTTATTATATTAGACACATCAGATTTATTAACGATATTTCTTAGATAATCAATTCTTTTTTTGATGAGTTTAAAATTAGTATCGATAGACTCCAATCTCTTCAATTCTAGTGCACTTCTCTCTTTATTATTACTCTGCAAAAACTCTGCTATCATAGTGTCAAAATCATATGGATTATCCGAAACGAGTGATGGATTATCCTTTGTAAACCCCATAAAAGTCATAGGATAAGTTGACAATTGCCAAATGGGATCAAATGGAAAATGTCTTTCCAACATTACTTTTGGATCTACATCATACCATTTATCAACGTACTTTTTTACAAATTTTTTCTTTTCATTGAGGTATCCTGCACCCCATGTAGGGTCATATAATTTCCATTCTCCGTTTTCAATAATTGCTATCCAGGAATGACTTCCTCCTTTCTGAACTTTACCTTTATAATTTTTTGTAATTCCACCTACAACAAAAGACTGATACCCTAATTCCCTAACTATATTGTGAAACAATAAGGTATAGTCTTCGCACACTCCCTTCTTCTTTTTAATAACTTTTTCTAGTTGAGATTTTTTGTATTCCTCTCTACTCTTGAATTTCCCCTTTTTGTAAAAACTTACTCCATTCTCAAGATCTTTCATCTTCTTGACATCATATTTGATATTGTCTGTCACCCAGTTAAACACGGCTAGCAAAGTATCATTTTGATAATCTATTTGATTGATCACCTTATTGAGTGACTTAGACTGAGAGAAACTTTGAAATGAAAAGAAGATAAATAGTAATGGTAGGTATTTCATTGATTTATTTTGTGATATTTTGTAATGATTCATATAGAAACAATGGCAATAAGAATCAGTAATCCGATGACATCTTATCTCTAATGCTTATATGAATACAACTTCTTCAAAAAGAGTTTATTATTGTGTAATTAACTTAGATACGAAGGTATCAAAATACTTCAATAATTGTAGGTTCTGCTTTCAACAAAGCACATCTTGTATAAAACAAATTGCACAACACAATCGGTGATCTCGCTGAGATCATTTCATTATCACATAGCCCTAATCTAGAATAGGGTGAATTCTCTGAATTCTTAACAATTGATTTGGCTCAAAATAACTGACTTACAACAAATCAGATCGTAACCTTAAAATCAACGATTATCATCGGCTGCATAAAACTCAAAAGGGCTTGGAAGGATGAGTATGATTAGACTTTGTTTCTCAGTATTATCATTTCACATATTCTCTGCAAGAAGTTTAATTTTTTCCAGTGCTTCTGGCAGTTTGATATTCATAAAGTCAAGGTGTTCATCTAAGACATCTATTTCAATGGATAATGTTTTGATCTCTTTTACTTCAGTCAACTTATAAGTTTCTTTAGATCCTGACCATAATTTAGTTTCATCGTCAATGGGTTGTTCTATTCCTTTTATAACTCTTCCTACATGCCTAAATCGAATAATATCATTGGGTGTATGTTTCTCCACAGAACTGTAGATTCCGTCTTGATCAGGGCCAAGGAATAATATTGTACTCCCTTCTTTCCAACAATCTGCAACAACATAAGATCCTTCAAAAAAAATACATGCCCATTTGCGATAAGAATTCTCATTCCATAAAGCTTTCCATATCATTTCACTTTCAGCTTCAATATCAATGGAAACTTCTATCTTGTTAATCATTATTTTTCATTTTGAATCTAATGAATAATAGCAAACGGCAGTCCAATCAGAGTATCTTTAGCAATTTATTATTCACTTATTATTTACCAAAATGCCACCATTTCTTCTTTTTAGATGGAGCCTCTTCATTTTTGGTTGTTGGTACATTCTTTACTTCTAGTTCTATAAGCTTTCCTAAATGGGTAAAAGATGGAACTATACCTTTTCCTGACATTGCCTTGCTCACTGTCTGTGCCATTTCATTGTCAAGGATTTGATCCATAAAAGACTGACATTTTTCTAACACTCTTTTGTCATATTTAAAACTCGGATTATTTTCATTAAAAATAATATAACCAGAGAAGTCTTTATTCTTCATAGCCAACAACATCGCTTGAGAATATCCCAAGGAGACCTGACTCTTAAAATCCTCAAAACTTCCTGATTCTAATTCTACAATTAGGTCACCATTTGACTTTTGCGCAATTGTATTTTTATTATTTCCAGTATCTTCACCAGCAACAGCAATAATTTCTCCTTCGAAAATTTCAAAAACGTGAGGAGTGATTTGATTCGCCTCAGGATTTTCAAACTTCTGCTTTATAAATCCTAAGAACTTACCTTTAAAATTACTCATACTCGAAACCGCTGCAAATACACCTTGATGAGGTACCCCTACCAGAAAAGAATCGCTATTAAGTTCTTTTGAAACAATCTTTAAAAATTCTTTATCAAATATTTTTTCCGAAGCATATTCATGAGGATCAACAATAAATAGTTTATCCCCTTCTATATCTTGGACAGAAAATGTGACTTGTATTTTGGAGTTATTGTCTAAGGCAATTTCCTTAATTTCTCTAAGCTTCCTTTCGAAATCTTCAAAACCTGCACCTTCTTCATATTCGATATGAGAACCTTTATCGGTACCATATGCTACCATCGGTGAAAAATCATACTGGAATAGTTTTTCCTTTAACCCAAATTCTCTTTGCGCTTTGTAACCGTTGGGTTTAAGTATTGCACGGACATTATCGTTTCCCATTTATTCACTTTAATTCTTAAATTCACTGATGCCTACATCAGGGTTGTAAAAAAGTCGTTTTTGCATAAAACGCTTTATGACAAATAAAGATTAGATTTCCCACCTCAAGGCTGAAAAAACGGCGAATGCGCTATCCGCTTACGATGGATGATCAAATTTAGGATCTTTTTCACATATCGGAAATGTTCAAGAGTTAAATATACGCCATAAATTAGTCAATAATCCTTTCATACACATAGTTATCTGTGTCATCTGCATTCCCAGCTCCGTAGATTATATTTTCTGAAAAAAATTGCATTCCGACTTTCCATCTCAATTCTTCATCATTTGGCTTTAAATAAAAGACTGGATAGTCATTAACTTCATAAAAAATAATTTCCCATGCGGACGATATTTCTTCGCCAGTATCCAGGTTCCTTAAGGTAAGAGATTCGCTATCTATTGAGAGTAATAAGCATTCTGAAATAGGCTCAAAAGCGATCCATCCCGGTATTATTCCACTTAATGTCCAATCACCAATTAAGCTTTCTTCTATATCAGATTTTGTTTGCAATTTGTTCTTATTGCATTTATCAATGAGCTCGTAGACTTCTTCTTGACTTTCTAGAACATTACAATCATCATTTGAAAAAATCTCTTCTTTACAGCTTAGAATAAATAATATGGCAACACATAAAACCAGTAATCTTTTCATCTTTCTCTTGTTTGATTATTTAGACGCTAAATTTCATTATTGGGTTGGCTTTTGATTGTATCAAGATAAACGAATTACACGAAATCGTGCAACTCAATATGCTTCAAAACACCGAATGTATTTAACCCCGTTTATAATCTAAGTATTAATCGAGTTTGTATATGTGTCTAAACTATTTAGCGTAAGCGCCATGGATACAGTTTATAAAATTATTAGCACCCGCCGCGTCAACGTGATAGTGATATCCTCGTACATCATCAGAATGGCCTCTACATTCATCAAGCCCAACAGCCTCTTTTTTATCTGTATCTAGTTCTCCGTATATACCATGGCCGTCCATCGCATAACCTATCAAGGATGCATGACCATCTTTTTGTGCTACAGAATAACTTACGCCGGTCGCAGTATGGTAGTGGTATCCCTGATGTACATTGATGTGCCCTCCAGCATCATCAAACGGTGCTAAAGTATATGCACTTAGTATATTATTTACTGGCGCAGGAGCTGAAAACTCAACACCATTGAGTGCTATACCTCTAGATACTAACATACCTTCACTTCCAGGTTTTGACCCTCTCTCTGGTCTATCACCATTGGGTGATCTGTCACCTCCCAATGGTCTATCACCGGGTCTTGGTCTTCGATGCCCTGGAGGTTTATCTCCACGCTCTGGCCTCTTACCTCCACCTCTTCCCATAAAAATAATAGGCTCAGAAATAAAAGTAGGTTTAACTGGGATCAAATAAGTTTTAGAAACTTCTGAGATATATGAAGGCAAGCATTCCACACAGAAATTTTCGTATTCTTCGCCTACATTAGGATTAGCCGCATTAATACAATCTTGCTCTGTTTTAGTAACGAATATCTTACCTGCCTCATCATACATTTTCCAACTCGTATCCTCGTAGAAACTTGCGAGATTCTTAACAAATTCACCATCTACATCATATACCTTCCCATCATTCAACCATATGCCACCTTCAGTAGCATCATCAGAAATATTAGTTGGACACCATGGCCCCATCTGATGATCAGTAGGTGTACTACTGCTCACTATCTGGTAACATTCCGTCTTTGTCCCATTAGACAAAGTACAAGGCACCTTTGTGATCTTATTACTTGCGTTTGCAGATCTTAGATAGTCTGCATTCACCTCATTTACGACTTTATTGCTGTCATCAACATCTTCTGTGATCAATAATTGACTACCAATTGCTACGAGGAAAAAAACGATTGATATTGTTGTTACAATTTGTTTCATTAGTTTAATGTTTAACGCAAAATATTTATAACATTTATTATAAACGCCATCCAGGCAATTTATAAAATCATTGTTATCAGATGCATCTAAGTGATAGTGAGATTCTCTTATGTTATTAGAATGGTATTTGGATATATATATATTAGACATTCAGCTTTCTATAATCATTCGGTAGTATGAGGTATTTTTATTGTAAAAGAGAATCTTATCTAAACCCAAACTTTTGAACGCTCACTAATGCGTACTTTGGTGAGCGTCCAACTTGCTTTTCGCATATGGATACTAGTTTCTAAAAGGTCAATTTTCATTTCTTACTATTATCAATTGTCTTTTTAATTTCTAAAAACTTATTTACTAACCCATCTACAATTTCCTTCTCGCTATTCATCGATTCTATGATTTCAATTCCCCAGCCACAATTTGATTTAATCAAGTGTTCTTTCCAATTACTTGTAGTCTTTATATTCTCCAAAGTATAGTAATGACCTCCTCCCATTTCACCGTGTCCACCACCAATTGATTCAGATAGGCAAATTAGTTGTTCTGAATTATAGGGTTTCAGATGAACGGAATAAACATGATGAGATGGATGCCTTTCGGTTGTAGCATTATTATAAGAAGATATTGTAATCATTTTATTCTTTGCCTCCTCTTTTGACAACTGCTTGCAAACATCAAGAATTCGTTTTAGACGAAGTTCAGACCCATTTTCCCACTTGATTGAATTGTCGGATAAATCAAATCTTCTTAATTTATCTGGATATGCTAAGAATTTGTGATCCTCGTATAATCCTAGTTCATTGGGATTGAATAAGTACTTTTTGTTTCTATCTGTCTCGATGATTAGTTCGTAATAATCTATTGGCAGCACCATTTTAATTATGGTCGGTTCTTCATCTTCCCTGTTTAGGTAAATTGATGACCAATGACACATACAATTGTAAGTTTGGTTATCATATTGTTCTATTCCTACTATTTGTATTTCTAATTCAGCTAAAGAATTGTCTCCCCTAAGATCTATTTCATATTCATTAAACTGAGAATCCTTTATTACTGTACTCTCAAGGCTAAACCCCATTGATTGGAATAGCACAATCGCTGATCTAATTGGTTCACATATTTGATATTGAATATTCATTGTTGTTTATGTTCTAAAATACAAAATGACTATTTCATATTAATTACAATCAGTTGTTTAAATACATTTCCATCTATTTCAACTTTCAATATAAATAAACCAGAGTTTAAATTGGAAGCATCTATGTTAATTTGATTTCCGTTGTAGCTTCCACTTTTTCTTATTTTGCCATCTAAATCATATATCTCTACGTTATAATTTCTCGAATTGTATTCATTTGGGATTGAGATATTCAAATAACCATCTTCAGAAGGATTTGGATAAATTAAAATTGAATTCTTATTTTCTTCTAAATCATTTGCATTCAATGCCGTCTCCAGGATACCAGTAATAACCATAGAGAAATCTTGAAAACCATTTAATAAATTGTCTTTATGAGTTACGGTTACAGTATAGATTCCATTTGGTAGACCATCTACATCTATTTGTTCGACATTATCTCTGAAGTTATCGCCTTTTACTGCAGCATCCGCAAAATTATCTGAGCTAGAACTTGGAGTCAGCAGCCATGGTTCATACGTTACACCATCTTTAGTTATTCTAACATCTAAATCGTTTAATAGCATTGGTGTTTGATTATCTACTCCGCCAAACACAGGACTTCCTGGAGGATCTGTCCAAGCAATTGTAAGTTTTAAGGGCGATGTCCCATCTATTTCAACAGTCGTTGTGTATGTACTCGAATTTGATAAGGATAGGTCAATAATTCTTGAGGAGACCCCGTTGTCTGATATCACTTCGGCTGCGCGTGCAGCATTAATTAGCCCCCAACCATTTTGAAAATCTGGACCATCATTAGCCCCTACCTCATCTGCAGTTCCTATTATTAAGGCTTTGACCATTGCCGAATTCATGTAAATACCATTCTCATTATGATAATGTTCTTGCAAGAGAGCAATTGCACCAGTTACTGAAGGCGTAGACATTGAGGTGCCACTTTTAGATCCGTAGTCAGAATTATTATCGTCACTTGCAGAATAAACGAATACACCGTTTGCAACAATATCTGGTTTTATTCTCCAATCGTCGGTTGGTCCCCAATTACTAAATACAGATTGTACAACAGACGATGGACCATTATATGAGCTTACATCATAAACAGCTCCAATCGTCAATAAATTTTTTGCTGTTGAGACACTACTAACAAGATCATAACCACTATCTCCTGCATTCACTCCATCATCTCGATCATTCCCTGCCGACTTGCACAAAGTAAGAAAGGGAGCGTTATACAATATTTCATCCCACTCTCTTGCATTAAAAGAATAGACACCATAAAGAGCTATATCCCCATTAGGGTTTCCAGTAGAGTAAGAATGATTTGACAAAATACCTCCAGCCGCGCCAAAAGTAGCAATCTCAAATTCATCGAAATTACTTCTGCGCGAAATAATAGTAGCCCCTGATGCTGCTCCTCTTGCCTCATTAACAATACCAGTACCTACCATAGTGCAGGCCGTATGGGTAGCATGACTGGTAACTAATGTGTTTTCGGCATGAGTAATTTTGCCTGCAAGTTCCTGATGAGTCGTAAGTGCTAATCCTCCCGCTTCCCAATGTCCTATCTCTATTCCTGATCCATCAAGATTAAGCCCACTAGATCCGCCTTCCCATATTCTGTTTACCCGACTTGTTTTCGCAACATTAATGTTATCTTCAAAATCATAAACCGGCTTTCCATTAATGTCAAATCCAGATAAATATCCTTTTTTATTATTACTATTTAGTATTTCCTTTTTCACGCCTCGCTGTTCCGCTCTCTTTAAAATACTAGTCTGATATTTTTTTGTTCTCTCCGATATCTCGTTGAGTACTGCAGTGTTCGTTCGTTCGATAATATATGCTCTATCATTCTCATTTTGAGCATTTACTTCTGACTGTATTAGTAATGTTAGTATACTTAGTATTAAATATTTTTTCATTGTAATTAGTATTTATGTGTTTCGTGGTAACTTTCTAAAATATCGATCGACTGACCAATAGGAACTGATTTCGTATCAGGTAATCATATATTTTCTTAATTGTTTATTTTATAAAATTGTATTGTTATCATGATTCCTAAGAATCTATTTTACTCGACTCCTTAGACTCTTTGAATCCTTTTACCATAATAATAAACCCAATCAATGCTAAGACCGCATAAAAAATAGTTAAAAGTATTCCAGCGTTAAAACTATCTTCAAAAAGCATTAACCCTCCAGCAATAATTATTAAGCTATATCCTAAATGAAAATTTCTACTATTCATATTCTTATTTCCTTAATGGTTAAATTCTATTTAATCGGAACAAAACTATTCCTATCATTCAATAATTCCCTTTTAATAGTGTTTAACTGTTATGTGACATCTTATTTAACATCAATGGTTATATTGTATAATCATTCTTTAACCTCTTTCTTCAATTGGTCTAAAAATAGATAATTTGATAACAATACCTTACATCTATCAAGATCAATGTTCTAATCATTCACTTTTTTTTCATTTTTTTAAAAAGAGCCTCAAACATTCGATAGAAGAATAAAGATGCAAGAAGAATTATTAATATGTGCCAGTACCATTTCCAAGGCTCTGTTTCTAACTTGAGAAATTCTGCATTTTCATTTATTACAATTCCCTCTAGCTCAAAGCTCATTTTAATATCTTCATCTATGTTATCCCAATATGGACTTAGTAACCCTTTGAATTGTGCAGTTTTCCTTACATGAATTTCTGTTTCCGACTCTATAACTATATGTGATTCATAATCTACAGCATGGATACTGTTTGAGTCTTGTAACTGTGTTAATGCGTATAAGTATTTTATTGGTTTGTTTCTTTCATCAATATATACTAGAGGCTCCGTATAAGAACCCGCATTTTTAATACTGATATATCTATTCTTGATAATGTCTTCATTATTAATGTTTGAATAATCTATTTCATAAAGCTCTGAGTTTTGAACGCTTACCATTAACCCATAAAAACTGTGGCTTAAGCCTAGAACTGCGACAAAACTCACTATTACTAACCAAATCGCAGCTTTTATATATTCGAATATTTTCATATTATTATTTGAACCTATTTGCCAATAATTATTAGATATCACGTTCTCATAAAAAGAGTAATAGAAATGAAGTAGTTATTACTACTAATTTAATACTTAAATTCTCCGATGCTTGCGTCGGGGTCATAAAAAAGATGTTTTTGCATAAAAACGCCTTATCACAAAAAAGATCCGATTTCCGACCTTTAGGTAGGAAAAATTTTGGCGAATGCTCCATCCGCTTGCGGTGGGATAGTCAAAGTTTAGAATCTCGTATGTTAGCTTTTGGATGGCCTATTTTAAAATGTAACATTATTTGAATTCATAAACTCCTCAAATTTTTCTTGGATTCTAATATGGGCTAACATATCATGTTTCCGAATCATTTCTTGATCAATAAGATTACGTTCAATGGCTTTCTGAAGGCATTCAAATCCTTCTTCTGTTCTTTCTTTTAATGAATAACAACAAGCAAGATAGAAGTATATTTCAGGATCATTATCACTATATTCAATCCCTAGTTTGAAGGCTTTTATTGCATTTTCAATTTGATAGTCTTTTAAGAATTTCATGCCATCATTCTTGTTTTATTTGTATCCCTCTTCTTGGGCCCTACGTTTACCAATACGTTTTCCTTGATTAATTTGCCATCACATTTTAAGTCTACTAATAATTGATTCGTTTCTAGAAGTTGTGCCTTTTTCTTTGAATACGTTTTTGTAGTTAAAATGTATGATTTTTCAATTCCTTTTTCCATTATTGTAAAGTAATGGTTGCTTCCAGATAGAGAAAATGATTTGGATAATTCTTTCCCATTAACTAGGATGGTTTGTACACCAATCCAATTATTTTGAATTTCAATTATACTCCCATCTATTTCTATTTTATTGTTATTCATTTTTCATAAGTTGGTTTATGCATAACGTAACAAATATACACATGACGGAGCCAAAGTACTGAATTATACAATTTCGTTATTACGTTTCAATATTTTGTATGTATACCTCTGTAATTCGTTTCTTTCATGATTCACAACTGTTAATTAACCACATTATAGAAAAAAACATTACAATAAGTGTCAATAATGTTGTTGTTAAAAATGATACACCAATTGAGATACCTATACCAAGAAGTTTTATCTCTTGTCGTCTCATAGTTGCTAATTCTATCAAGATATCTATATACAATCACTAATGCAATTGGGAATGTAACTAGTATTAGTATTGACAATATGAATCCCCTAAACAAATTATTTCTTCGGGTTAATTCTCTCTAAAGCCTACTAATCATTCATCTTCTTGCCAAATATAACATCAAACGCATTGTACACTGCTGAATGCAGGACATCTCCATGGTCATGCTGCGGAAAATACTTGAAATGAAGGTCGGTATTTTCTTTCTTTAGCAACTTCAATTTTTCATACAATATTTCTGCCGCTTCTTCCATTCCTTGACCTTCTTTTCCTACACCGATATAGATTGACTTTTTAGATGAATAAGCTTTTGGATTATGCTTAAGTAATGATCCATCATTCCACCAAAGACTAGGACTCACTATGATGTAATTATCAAACAAATCTGGTTTTTTCATTAGTATCTCTGTAGCTAGCAACCCACCGAGAGATTGCCCTATCAAGGTCTTATGAGCCCCTACATTATACCTCGTTTCGATAAGAGGTTGTAATTCCTTTTCTATAAAACTGATAAACTTTTCTGACTTGCCAGTTGAAGGAAAATCCTTTTTATCTTGAATATTCATAGTCGGAAAAGTAAAATCTCTTTTTCGATCCACATTAGATATCCCAACAACAATGGATTCCGGAAGCATATCAATCCAAGAAAATGAACCAAACTGAACGAGCCCAGCAATATGAATAAAGTCTTCGTCAATAGAACCATCCAATAGATAGATAACTGGATATGTCTTTAATGAATCTCCATTATACCCGTTAGGTAAGTAGATATTTAATATTCTATCTTCATCAAGTATATCTGATCTGAATCCAACGGTCTCGCCTATGGAGAGCGGTTCAGTATTATTCACTTTTATTTCCGATTGAGCAATGACTTGGCTAAAAATAAAGACACCAATAAATGCAAGGAATAATGATTTCATTTTTCGTTTTTTAAATTAGGAAAGCTCAATTTCAAATTTACAAATTGGAGCCCATTATCAGGCTGTATTGAGCAAAAATTATAACTTTGTTTTCATCCAAATTCTAACAAAACGTAAATGCTTATGAAGTCTACGGAACTAGCAAAACGATTTCGAGAAGTAATCCTTGATGGCAAACTGATCGCATTCACCAATATCAAAGAGCAACTTTCTGATCTAACCATGGAGCAAGCGACGCATAAAATAGGTTCGCTTAACACATTGGCAGCCCTTACATTTCATCTTAACTACTACATTCATGGAGTCCTGCAGGTATTCGAAGGTGGAGAATTGACCATCCGCGATAAATTTAGTTTCGAAATGAATACTATTGAATCAGAAGAAGATTGGATTCTATTGAGGGATAATCTATTTGCCAACGCTGAGAAGTTCGCAAAACATATTGATGGTATGGATGATGCACAACTGGATAGCGGATTTGTAAAAGAAGCATATGGATCATACCATAAAAACATCGACGCGATGATCGAGCATTGCTATTACCACTTTGGTCAAATGGTGATCATCAAAAAGATGGTCTTAGAAGGGGTCTAATAAACAAGACTAGAAAGAGCATCAACATCTACAAAGTTAACTTCTTAAAACAGGATCTGTTAATATTCAGTAGTAATACTCGAATTCTCAAAATCTCGTTTTCTCTCCTTATTATTAATGATCTTGTTTAAGTTTCGGCTTTTTAACGAAGTGAGTGGGTAAATAACCAAAGGACTTCAGAGAAATCCAACTATGTTAGAAAATCCAAATTTAATCCATGGCGACTTCAGAGAAGTAGGACTATCATCTCAAAAGAAGCAGATTTGCAAGTCAATAATTCATTCTTAAAATGATATGCGCTATATTAAAAAACTGAATTACAACCAATGCAAAAGCTAATCTGTCATTGTCCGATCCTAACTGGATCGACATTATAAAATCTCATAATCTGACTACTCTGTAGTCAATACTTAATATCATAACACGTTTAATTTTTCTCAATTTTGCGAATTAAATCTATCCATATGATTCGATATGAACCTAATTTTCTTACCTCCTTGATTCAGCATGGAGCCTTAAAATTTATTCTTTAATTTCAAATACCCTTCCATCCTCTACCATTATTTGTGCTCCTTCCATCATAATAAGAGAATGGATGGCCGTAGATATATTTACAATCGGTTGATATGGAGTATCAGCTGGTATTACAACATCCGCATCAACTCCTGGAACAACACCCTCTCCCCAATTTGCAGGGTTATCCCAATCTGTACTTACAACTCCAATCCATCCTTTTGCCTTACCGTTTGTTATAGAGAATTGTCCAAAATCTGAAATAGACAAGTTAGTACTATACGTAATACTGCCTGTTGGAACATCATATACATCCCCATTATCTTCTTCAGCCCAAGTATCTGATTCTGCATTTTCATCACGATCAAACAGCTTAAAATCATTAGCAAATGTACTTGGTGTATTTACTCCAACATCAGAAAACGTAATGCTCGACAAATCAGTGATGACTGCATTATTCCCATAATTATTGATCACCCAATAGCTTCGAGCATTAACTGAAGTTGATGGTTTGATATTCGGAAATAAATCAATTCGAGTAACTACGATTTCTCCTTCTGGATAAATGCCACTAGCAAAATCAATCGATACATCTGTATCTCCGAAAGTTACTACTCCATCAGACTCCACAGTTTTCCTATCACTAAATCCACTTCCGAGAGGCGCATATGACTTTAATCGTTCAGCTCCGAGTAAGACCCCATGATTAAACTTTGCTCTATCGAATACCGTCTCATTTTCTTCATTAAACTGATAATAACCAATCAGAGAGTTGTCGTCCACTTTATCCAAGGTTAAGTGTCTATATTCTCTTATTTCTTCTTGCGACAATGCTTTGTTCCATATCGATAATTCCTCGATTGCTCCATCAAAATGATCATTGACTGCACTGCTTCGATACCTAGCGCCGATTAAAACATCTCTTGATATACTCCCAATAGAACCTGTTGATGTTAATGTTCCATCCAAGCTACCGTTCAGATATAATTTCATAATCGCACCGTCATAAGTAGCAACTACATGTTGCCATTCATTGACTACAATAGTTGAACTTCCTACGAGTGTATATGGTGATACTTCTCTAAGGATTACTAATCTCTGATTTTCGATACCAAACTGATATTGACCAGCAACAAATCGATCATACTTAGTAAGCATATAACCATCTCCTGTAACGCTTGATGGTTTAATCCATGCCATAAAAGTAAACGGATCATTGCCTGTAAAGTTGAAGTCATCTGGCCTACCTAGATTTACATATCCAGGGCTAGCTGTATTTATATTCTGATCAGGAATCTTCTCTCTTTCGCAATCTGAAGGTAAAACAGTTATTATATTTTCTATCGTTTGAGTTTGTGTACCAAAACTATTGGTTACAGTAAGGGTTACATCGTGACTTCCTTCAGAGAATAATACCTTAGGATTCTCAAGAGATGATGTAGCCGGTGATCCTCCTTCAAATATCCAAGCCCAAGTGATACCATCGTGCTGTACATAAGATAAGTCTTTGAAGTAAAAAGTATCCCTCGAACATTCGGCCGTTTTCTTATCTACACTCATTCTTACCGTAGGTGGAGCTCCTTCATAAAAATCTCTTTCCCATGCACCTCGATATGATCCAAATCTGATTTTTCCTCCAGTGTAATATGGATATAAATAATTAGCTCTTGTTAATAATGGTAGACCTTCGTTGTACAAGACCCAGTCACTCATTGAGTTATTCTTAAAATAGATGGAATTTGTAGTCCCTACATAAAGGCCTCCGTCACTACCTTGTTGATGAACAATATCCAAGACATTTTCACCATCTAGATTATTCCCTGATATATTCGACCAATTACTCCCTCCATCACTCGAAAAGAACACCATGTATCCATTAGAGTCTCCTCTAAGAAGAACCCATATCTTATCGGGGTCATCTAAATCAATGTCAAATAGTTTGTCTCGCCAGTTGTTATTATTGACCAAGGCATCAGGCGGTGTTATATCAGCCCAAGAACTGCCTCCATCTTCTGTTCTCCATAGTTTTTCGTAACCATCATCATGATTCTGATTCACATAGATAATATCAGGATTCGATACGGCTACTTTAACTTCCCATATCGATCCATCTCCAAAATCATGTATAACTTTCCATGAAGCTCCATTGTCTTCTGTCTTATACAGCACACTATCTCTCGGCGAATAAAACTCTTCATAGTAATGTGGATGCCATGCATAGTTACCATATCTCCCAGGTCTATCTTGATTGGCATTTTTAGAATTATCAAATGATAGATACTTCCAATATACATCTCTTGATATCACCTCGAACATTCCACCTTCATTAAACATGATATTCCCATATCCTTCATGCACATAGCCTTTGGTCACATCAGCAGCAGCTCCTGCGAACCAACCTCCTTTACCATATTTTCCTTTTGGGTAAGTGTCATTATAATGAACCAATGTACCATTGTGATACGTCCCACCTATCATCGCATCTTCCTTATACGATCCTCCAAAACCCCAGAATTCAGTCCCTTGAATACCATGCATTCTAGGTTCAAAATTATCTCCTTCGTTTTCAGACATATATAAACCACCATCAGAAGCAGTCCATAAGGTCACATCATTTCCATGTGTAAAAAACTTCACATCATGTACATCAGCATGCGTGTACCGCTGTTTGGTATTCGCACCTACCCATGTTACCCAGTGGGCATTTGTTTCCCAATTTTGCCCGCCATCTTCAGATCTAATTACACTTATTCCTGCGGCAAATATCTTATTAGAATCCGTAGGAGACACCGCTAGCGAAAGGTCGTAGTAATACTGACCTCCATTGACAGTCAGTTCATTAGAATAACCGACGATGTTAGGATTAGCAACTGTTGCTACTCCTCCTGGACCAGTTCCACAACATACAAAATCAAAAGAATCACCTGAGTTAGTTGATTTATAAAAACCATACAAGCCGCTAGTACCATCGGCACTTCCAGTAGCCAATACATAGATACTATTTGGTGCTGCAGGCGAGACTGCGATTTCCACTCTTTTGTTTTCTTCTCCCACTGCAAATTCTGACTCAATGCAAGTCATCTGATTCCCAACTGACCATGATGATGTTCCGGTGATTGTTCCATCATTACTTCCTTTTGTATCTATTAGTGCGTTCCCTGACCCTTCATTCCCCTTCCAGTAATGAATTAGATCTGAATACGAAGGATGCGTATTGTCTACATCCGAGCATGCCAAATCCTCTATCTCACTCACTGACAATGTATCTGACCAGATGCGAACTTCTGATACTTCTCCAGGGAAATCAAAACCATAAGTATTCGTCCCATCTTGAGCGATAGCTAACCCCAACCCTGAACTAACATCCATCGTAATATTCGATGATGAAGTACTAATTATACTGCCATCTTGATAGACTCTTTTTATTCCGTTTGCACTATAGGTTACCGCTATATGATGCCATTCATTGTCATTGATAGTTCCTCCATTGAGGTCTACCCTGTTGGAGCCATCTCCGATATTAAATTTCCACCCTGATCCGTTGGCTGCGATTATGAAACCTTTATTTCCTCCAGAGTTCCAGTTCTTGTTAGACATTATTGATGGATCGCCAGACCAACCAGCAGACTTGATTCTCATATCAATCGTAAATTCTGGATATACGCTACTGCCTAGATCGACCGAACTGAAAGTAGAGTAAGAAGGCGCATCAAACTCGCAGGCTGTAAATAACCCTGTTTGTGAATACGAACTAATCCCCGGCCATCCGTCTACTTTGATTTCATAGTTCAAACCACCATCTGTAGATTTATACAACTCAGTTCTGTTAGATATATGCTTTACTACATAAACAGTATTAGGCTGTGTAGGATGAAACTCTATTTCTTGAAAATGCCCTCCTTTTATAAGTGTCCAAGAACTTCCTGCATCCGCAGTTCTATATAATCCGTTGGTCGTAGCAGCAATCACTATCTGATTGTTTGTTGGATGCATGATCAGATCTCTAGTCCAATCAAAGTACTGTTCATTTCCTGACTTTATCCAAGTTATTCCTCCATCCGTAGTTTTCCAGATATATCCATTTGCATGAGCATAAACAATATCCGAATCTGTATGATCTACCTCAAGTGAATATACACTCCTTATAGGATAAGCACTGGATACTATATCCCAACTAACACCCTTATCCACGGATTTCCATATCCCTGCATTTACTGTTCCTGCAAAGACAATATTCTGATCAGATGCTGAATGTGACATAGCCCAGACATGTGAGGAACCCGGTGATTGTACTGAGAGGTTCATAGTCGCTTCATGGTCATATTCCCACGGTCCTAATTCTTCCCACTGTGAAGTTTGTGCTCTAAAATCAGACTTATGCGATTTTACCTTCTTGATGTATTTTTGAAGATTTGCCTCTTCTTCTTTTCTTGTTGGCATAACAACATTACCATCTTTATCTGCATATTGCCATTTGTCTCTTTTCCACCTCTTATAGTACTGTGTGTATACGTTTTTCTCAAATGGATGGTTCTTATAATATTCGACATAGGCCTGCTCTATATCCTCAAGATTTGGAGTTTCACTGTACAATAGAGTAACCCATTCTGGTAGATCACCAGAATTTGCATTATATCTTTCTTCATAGATACCTGAAGATTGTCCACATAATTGAATTGATAATAATAAAGCGATAGTGATTGGGGTGAATTTGATAAGTATATTCATCACTAGTTTTTGTTAGACAGCAAGATAGTTGTTTTAAAACGAAAGAATCATGTGTATCTTAAGAAGATATATTTAGGAAGTAATAAAAGCTCTTAAATATTGAATTTAGTCTTAGGCAAATGTTAAAGTTTTTCGTATTTATACATATAAACCATTTTCCATATATGTTTCATTTGTCGTATATGACAGAGTACTGATTTGCCATTACTCAGCTCTACAATATAAATAAACGCAAAGTAGGCATTAAAAGAATATTATTTCGTAACTAGTAATATATATAACGAATACGAAACATTCATTAATACAAAATAATATCAACAAACTATTGTTTCGTACGTTTATTAGTCTCATATTTGTGCCATCATAAAATTTGACTAATAATTTAAAAGTATATATAATGTTTAAGAGAAGATTTGTAAGAACAGTTACTGTACCCGCTCCTGCTACTCCTGCATCTAGAACTAGATAGGAAGCCGTACATATTTAAGTACTAAGAAGTATAAAAAGCCATCTCATTTGAGATGGCTTTTTTTGTTTTAAGAATTACAATATATATAGCTGACCAACAATCGATTCAAGGTCATCAAAACTATCCGCTACCCCACTAATATTCAATTCAAATCAATAACTAAAGTCTACTCTACATAAATAGCTAAAAATGGTACTATATCAATTTACCATATATTCTAATCACACTATATCCAAAGTACTTATGAAATGCTATGTTTTTTTTGGAACAAAGCCATGGCTTTTACCTTTGAAAAATGTAAATATTATGGGTTGTGTATCTTGTAGTCAATACTAAAGTTATATGACCTAGG
>JAVCKV010015702.1:0-25708 GCA_032274145.1 Herpochondria borealis | reverse complement strand
ATGCAAGATTTCTGCCTGCCCACGTGGACCCGCTGGCCCCGCTAGATCATGTGGGCAATGTGATTCATATGTCTCAAATGGGTCCTCGATGGAGAAGAACGAAAGCGTAGACTTGCCCGAGATGGCCTTTGGAAGGAAATCAGTTCGTATCGATACCGCCATGAATGCAGTAGGAAAGTGCTTCGTCAGAAAGTGGAAGAAGCCATACAAGAGAACGCACATTGGCATATCCTTGAGCTCATCTGGTTGCCGCCACGCATTTGCTGCCTTGACTCTTTTCCAAGGGACAAACGAAGTATTCAATGCATTGACGCGATTCAAAGGGTCGTTGAAATCACACTTAAAGTTGGCCTTCTTCATCAAGTCTTCACTTTGGAGATTTGGTAAAAGCCCAATCTGCTGCAGGTAGAAAATAGTCAAGATAACCCACGCATAGGCACTAAGCCGCTCGTCAGCAGCAGAACACACATGATTGTCCTTGGCCCACATCTTAACTGCGAGCATGAGGTTCTTAGCGACCGGATCCACATCAGTATAGTTTTTCAAGAGAGTGGAGTTTCGAACTGCAATGTCGTTGAAGAAGCAAATGTCGAAGCACAACGAGCCATCTGGGGTATGGGGATTCTCTGCGAATCGGTAGCAGCCCTTGACAACTGGCACTCTCGCTCTAGCCACAGCTTGCAAATCTTTAAAGTCGCGATCGTTATCGCCGAGGTTGCCTCGCACGCAGTAGACGTGGCGCTTGAGTTCGTTTTCATACTTCTTAGGTGTCATACTTCCCGCTTCAAACCGCTTCTTTGCTTTTTGCAAGGCAGGAATATGGATTGAGATATCAACGTCCGAAGCCTTTCCAGTGGAAAGATCTGACAAGCAGCTTCCATAAACCTGTAACTTGCATCCAGGGAATCTGCGTCCAAGCACTTGATCAAGTTTTTGTTTGAGCTTGGTCACCGCTCTTTCAAATAGATCTTGGTTTTCGTCATGACGCCCTTCATGAATGCACTGCATCATGGCAGCGTCATGCTCTCGAGATCTGCTCAGCTGCTCATCACCCAGCGAAAGAAGATCCAGTGGGTTAGGTGGCGGTCCTGGATCAACCGACTTTTCCAGAAACCGAGCAAGTAGCTTGTCCCACTCGTTGAACTCTCCCGTCATGATATCGTCGATCTCATTCTGTGGCAAAAGCGGCATGAGTATCCAAGACATGAACATTTTAATGCTATTGAAATTCTTTGTTGACGCCTCGTCGTACACATAATCCCCAATCATCCAGAGTTTGTTTCCCTTTGATAACGTGTTCCCCCCAAACTCGATATCCTTGTTGTTTTGATCCTCATGGTTCAAAAGCTTGATCAACATGGGAAATATAAGTCTGATCGAATTCAATGTTTTGACGACCCGCAGAGTGGCTTGGGAGTAGTCAGTGGCCTTTTCGCTGGGAACTTCTTGCTGCAGTTGTTCCTTTCTCTGGTGTGCTTCTTGTTCCCTTTCGAGAGACTGGACCTTGCCCCGGTTTGACGACTCGGCTAGGGCAGACATCCGATCCCGCTCATCTCTTTCTTTCCTGGTGAGAAACCGGTGTCTATCTCGCATCCTATCGATATCTTCCAGTACCGGGTTCAACTTGTTGCTCATGTCGGAGAGCCGCTGCCGTGTCGTCTCCCCCAGAGCTGATTCGGAAGTGAAGGGCTGAAAGTCAATTTCTTCGCAGTGGGGATGAAATTTGAGCCACAATTGTTCAGCACTCTCCAGCACTGCTGGGGTTCCATCGCCCTGAGCTTCAAGCTCTCCAAACAGGAGATAGCCATCGTCTGTCACCTCGATGCCTGATAGGTACGCCGTCATCGTTAATTTTCTAATTTCGCTGTTTTTACTGGTGGAAAAATACCGTAGGGAGTTGGCGGTATCAAACGGGTATTAGAGCTGACCACATGAAGAGCAAAATGTATTTAACTACGGATATTAATACCAAATTAGCTCGACTTTTGATCATATGTACCATATTATATCGCTTTTATTGATTATTATAATGCATTATATCTGTATTTGTTCATAATTCTCAACGCCCGCCAGCATCACCATCGTCCCTCCAAACATGACTCCTGCGTGACACTCTTGTTGGCTCACAATTCGTCGGCTCATATTATTTTCGATACAGCATTGTCCAACTTTCTTGACACTTCATCGCAATGGCTCAACCGTTTCTGTCGCTTGGGGCCTACAAGGGCTTGACCGTTTTCGGTATCTTGCTAACAATCCTCTTTGCTGTAGCCCTGTATTTTGCTCTGCTGAAGATTCAGAGATTCCGAGTCGAGAAAAAGCTGCGCGAGCTATCGGATGACAAGAATCGGACCGTGCACGATGAGTGGTCCAAACGACAACTCTTGATGAAAGTGCACGCGCCTGCATTCGCATATGTGATAGCATTCTTCCTGATTGGTCTCTTCTTCGTCACATTCACAACAAGCGCCTGGGCGATTCTTGCCGGCCTCGTGCTGGTTGGGTTCATGAGTTGCTACAACAGACAAACATATGGCAAGTTGGACTGGAGCAAGGGCGAGCCAATGCTGTATGTTTATGGAGTTATCGCTTGTATTTTCTTCTTGTATACAAGCATGTCACTTACGCATACTTCGATTCAAATGCAAGAGTATGCCCACTACACGTACAAAGGTCCCATGCAAGTCGTCGGCCTTGACTACTACTTGAACGGAGACTTTTACACTGATGAATATGCCTCATGGTGTGAACACGACTATTACGACTTTTACGATGATGAATATGCCTCATGTCCAGTCGAAATGAACATGGCCGTAATTCAGGTCACGTGGACGTGTCCTGAGACAGAGTGTTCTGCGGAAGTGAATACCAACTTCTGCAACGCTCTTGTTTGTACAGCCACTGACGCATCTTGCACACTCGAATGCTCAGACGACGATTGGCAGGCTGCCCAATATGAAACCATGGCCTGTCTAGGGGAAAAGTACAATGAAACCTCCATTCAACTTAACGCAGGCAATGATGATGACGACAACCAAAATAATGGCGATGACAACCAAAATGACGATGATGATGGCGAATGGTCCTACGACAACATGTACGGCGACTGTGAGTCATGCTCCGCCGAGTATGTGAATGTTGTGGATGGAAATCGGTTCGTGAGTAACTCGTACGGATATGGTACAACCTTATTCTTCTTCGTTGTAGCAGTCTTAGCTGGAGCTGCTTGGATGTATACAAGGTATTCCTTGGCGTCAAGTCAGAAGGACAGCAAAAACGAAGAGCTAATCGCAAACGAAAAAGCGGTCGCTACGTAGTTTTAAACAAAATGCCCTGTATAGCCATATTATGATCCTGTATACTCTCACTATTCTTCATGGCACCATACGCCAGATAGCTGTTTTGATGACCTCCTGCAGGCTGGATTGATTACTTACTACTTCTTGGAGCTAGCTTCGCTTTTCGTTCGCACAAAGAGTCCCCTTTACTTTTACGAATAGTCTACATGTACATGTAGCATGCTGATCTCCCCATGTTCGTACTGTACTTGTACATGTTACTGATGAGAATCAAAATGTGGCCGTTATTTTGACGATACGCTAAGATCCTTGGCTTCAACACCCAATCTGCCAAATCAATCATCACGTGACCATGTCGACGCCATCGCTCCTCCGCACCGTTCGACGATCTCAGCTAATGCAACGCTCAATGAGCACCATCAAGCCTTGGAAACATCCTGTCGTCGAAGCAAATGGTGATTATGACCAGGATGTCTTCTTGGAAGATAGGAGCAAACCGCTCTTCCAGTTTCAGTCAAAATTGCCAAATTTGCCTGTACCTTCGCTTCAAGATACGGTAGATCGCTTTCTACCCACAGCGCTCCCATTGGCTGAAACTAAGGAAGAAGAGGAATCGCTGTTGCAAGCTTGTCGTGACTTTCCAGATCAGGCGAAGGAGCTTCAAAACCGGTTGTTGGAACGAGCTGACAAGAGCACCTCGTGGCTTCAAGTTTGGTGGAATCAAATGTGTTACCTCCAAATTCGCGATCCTGTGGTGATTAATGTCAGTTACTTTTTCAACCTTCCCGACGATCCTACACTAGAAGTAGGTGGTGGTGAGGCAAAGAGCAGCAGTCGTCAGGTAAAGAGAGGTGCTGCATTGCTCAAAGCCGCTTGGGAATATCGAAACACAGTGTGCTCAGGAGACCTTCCTCAGGAGAAGATTGGCAAACAACAGACGCCATTATGCTCTGCTGGTTTCAAGTATCTATTTCATTCCTGTCGTGTTCCGCAGCCTTTCCAGGATTCCTGTAGGCTCTATGATCCAAGTGTTTACACGCATGCAATCGTGGCCTGTCGAGGTCACTTCTTTTCGTTGCCTCTTGTTGACGGGAACGGTCGAGAGTATTCATTGTCAGCAATCGAGCATGCATTGTCGGAGTGCATCTCTCAAGCTGAAGAAACTCAACCTGTGGAGCTGGGGCTGTTGACTACATCGAATCGAGATGTTTGTGCACATTCGCGAAGCGAACTCATTCAGATTGGAGGCAAGGCTATGGAGGACGCTCTGACCGAGTTGGAGAGTGGAATGCTGATGCTCTGTTTGGACACTGATACTGTGCACTCGAAACAACAGTGTGCTCGTCTTTACTTGCACGGAAACGGAAGCAGTAACCGATGGTACGACAAGAATGTGCAGCTCGTTGTTTCAAGCAATGGCAAACTGGGCTATGTCGGGGAGCATGCCATGATGGATGGAATGCCCGCCGTGGGAGTTAGTCAACATTTATTGAAGCGCACATATGGAAGTCTGTCCTCAGAGCAAGAGACGGAGCTTTCTACGACGCCACCTGTGCACAACATTTTTCAACCAATCCTTGGCAACTTGGACACTTCTAGTCTTGCAAAGGTGCATGATATGGTTGACAAGGCCAAAAATGACTTCCACCATTTGGTAGACTCGAATGACATGCACTTGGAATTTTTCCAAGGATACGGAACTGACTTCATCAAAGCCTCTGGATTTTCTCCAGATGCTTACATCCAAATCGCAATACAGTTAGCCACCTATCGTCTCTTCGGCAAGCAAGCTGCGACATACGAATCGACTCAAGTGAGACCGTTCGTTTTCGGTCGGACTGAAACGACGCGCACAGTGTCGCCAGCCAGCAACGCCTTTGTCAAAGAGATGGGGCTGCACCCTCTTGGTGACAACGACAAGGCAGAAGCAAGAACCATGAAACTGAGTCTTCTCAAAGAAGCTACTGAGAGCCATGTCAAATATATTCGACTTGCGTCGCAGGCGCAAGGTGTGGATCGACATCTCATGGGGTTGAGTCTATCGGCAAAGGAAGGCGAAGAACTACCGGATCTGTTGACGCATCCTCTTCATGTACGCTCGAAAACTTGGCGAGTTAGCACCTCCACACTGCCAACAACCTCGCCTGGATTCGGTCCAGTGTGTGATACTGGAGTTGGCATTGGATACGACATCACTGCTACATCCTGCACCTTCAGCGTTACGTCCTTGAAACAGCATGGATACACAGAACCTCTGTGTCACTATCTAGAGGAAGCGCTTCTAGAAATGAAAGAGATGATCGAATTGGATGGGGCGAGTAGAAGCAAGTTGTAAAATTCTCGCTAATGCAATTGTTATGGCCGGTATATGATCTCCGACAAACGAGGTGACTAGACTAGGATGTCACAGCGCTTAGCTCCTGTGTACTAGCGAAAAGACTTTGTCGTGTCGACAGGAGCCAAGGCACAACACATGTTCAGCGTTTGTCTTGACGCCCCTGACGATGTTGCTGGAGGGTGCTGGCGAGCTGAGAACGCAAGTTACTCATGACACTGGCATTGACTCTCGATCCTGGCTGCTGTTGCTGTGGGGGCCCAGGCGGAGCTGAGCGATTGTAGCTTTGGAAGTTGTGCCCCTGCTGTTGAGGCTGACCCTGTCGTGGACCTGTGTACGGGCGGTTCGATCCACGACCCTGCTGCTGGTTGTAGCCCTGTTGTTGATTGTACCCTTGTTGCTGATTCTGGTTATACCCCTGTTGATTGTGTCCTTGCTGTTGGCGATTCTGATTGTATCCGCCTTGCTGCTGATTGTATCCGCCTTGCTGCTGGCGTTGAGGAGGTCCATTTTGATGCTGGTAGTTACCAGGAGGACGGTTGCCATTTCCACGCTGTTGTTGGTAGCCTTGGTTTCTCCCTTGCTGCTGGTTTTGCTGCCAAGGAGGACGCTGAGCATTCGGTGGAGGAGGAGGTGGTGGCGGCTGGTTGTAAGGGTTGGAATTGTATGGGCGCTGCTGCTGTTGTCCTCCATTGTGTTGACGGTGCGGTGGTTGGCCATTATTGTGGTGACGCTGTCGCTTTGGAGTTGGCTCCATCGCACCCCAAGCACGCGTTCCAGTCTGGTTCATTTGATGTCCACGTCCATTCCTGGCAGCAAGCTCACGCTCGTATGGACTGATATTCATACTTCCATATCCAGATTGATAACTCTTGCCACTGCCAGATCCTGTTCCCAGATTCGCAATCGTTCCTCCTCCTCGGTTGAGTCGTGGGCGACGAATGATCTTGTCCTCAGCTTTGAGAACGGGTGCCAGAGGTCTTGCTCCTGGCAGCAGGACGCTCTTGTGTGACAGCTTCGCGGGCTCTGTAAATGCAAAACACATCACGGAACTGGATTCAAGCGGTTCGGCAAACAGATTATCGAAACTTACGCGTCTGATCTCTTGAGCCCGCGAAGGTAATTCGACCCTCGCATCGTCGTCGAGCACGTGGATCTCATTGCTCAACGGTAGCCTGGAAGAACCGGTGAAGCCTCTGACTCCAACTGAGGCAGCCCCAGAAATTCTACTCTTCTTGCGCTTATTGTTCTCAATGTCGCCGTAGATGTCGCCGATCTTCTTGATTAGTCCATGCGACTTATGAACGTAGACGTAACCATCGTCAAGACCCCTTGCGTTGCACAACAACTCTTCGTTGCTCCATTTCTCTTGTGTTGGATGCATCGCTTCAAGCAGCCTCTCCTCCTCGATGAATGGAAGCAAAACAACCCATAGCCATGGCATTGCCTTCCCATTCGGATCAACAGGCACATCTTTGGGATAGAAGTCAAGGATAGGACTTTCTGGGTCTAGCATGAGCCACCTGGAGGCTTTTGGGATTGCATGCTTCGAATCTCCAGGTAACACCGCCATGAGCTGCTCCACAGGCTTGAATGGAGTATTCAACGCAAGCGCTTTGACATCTGGCTGGAAGCGTTCAATATTTCGAAGATCTGATGCAAAGGGGGCGTAGTGGAAGGGATAGTACCACTTCCAATCTGGACACCCATCGTAGTAGTATTTCATGACCCAACATAAGCCAACAACGTAGGACCGGAAAAGGTGCTCTCGTCCCCCATGAGCAGTGACATCGTCCGCTTTACATTTGTCACTATAGTATCGGTCCTTCCAACCAGCCTCGTGCAAGCGAACATTGTCTTGCACATTCTTGGAGTACTCGTCAAGCTTATTCTGCTGCTCTTGCTTCACTTTGGCTTTGAAGGCTTCTGCAGCAGCAGGATCAATTTCAGTGACATCCTCCTCAACCTCTGGCTCTTTGGGAGCCTCCTCACTGTCGTCTGCATCACCATCGTCACTAGGTTCGAATTCTGCCTCCTCGTCGTCATCCTTTTCTTCGGTCTTGGCGGCGGCGGCCTCCTCCCCTTCCTTGACCGCATCATCATCATCTTCGCGTGGTCTTTTGTCCCCAACGTCGGGCTTGTCGTCCTTCTTGTCCTTCTTGACTCCCATTATTTGTTTCAACGCCGCGGCAGCCTTGGCATTCTCCGAGTTCTTGGCCTCATTCGCCGCCAGAATACGAGCTGCTCGTCCCATGACCTTGTGCTTGGGCTGATTATTTGCATGGTCAGGCGGTGGATTGTCCCCGTGATTACGACCATGTTTCTTGTTCCGTTCTTGAAACTGACGCTTGCGTGCCTTCTGGCGTTCTTCGTTCTGATGCTTCATAGAAAAGACATGATCCTCGATAGCACCGACTTCTGCAAGAATAAGGTCCACTTGACTGAGGTTGACCGAACCTCCGTGATTCGTAATGTAATCAGGCATGGTGGGAAGCAGACGTTTGTAGACATTGTAGAGAAAATCCAAAGCTCCGTCGCGAATATCCAAAGATGGTAGATGCGGAAGGAAGTCATTTCCTACAAAGAAACACAAAAACACAATATCGTCAATAAGCCGTTCCAGAGAGGGTGCAAAGGGTAATCTTTCGGGAATAAGACACTCCTTAAACTCGTTCGCCAAGTACTCGCGTAAGATTGGAATGGATATCCGTTGGAATGGTTTGGCTTGGTTCTCATCCAACGCCATGGCTTCTGCTCCAACCGCTTCGTCAAACTGTCGCTGCGCGTCTGTAAACCCCGACTCCAACTGACGCTGCTCCAACTCCTCCTGCGACCGCCGACCAAACAGAACCAACTCTCGACTAATGTAAAAGTGAGCTTCATGTGTCGCCAACGCAAGCATAATGAGATCTGCATCCAAACCGTGCAAGACATGCACCAGGTTAGGGTCGTAGCCTGCTTGACTCCGCTGTAATCGTACATGCGACATGATTTTGTGTTCTCCTTCGCCTGGAATAGAAGCATCACTAAAGATCACTCTCAATGACTTCCAGTGCTTGTCTTCTGTTAATCTCTTGCGCACATAGAATCTTATAAACTCCGATAACCGCAACATGAAGGTCGTTCCAGGCGTAATCACATTGCTATCCCACGCCTTCTTGGTGGGAGGGACCTTTTGTCCCATCTTGATCAATTCTTGACGAACGTTTTCCTCCACCTCTTGATTCTCCCTGGCTTCTTGAGCCGATCGAAAACGACGAGCACGTTGCTGATTCATTTTCGCACGAGGAGCGACTCCATCAATGGCCAAGTAGAGCATTTGACGGGGTCGCATGACGCGCACCATCCGATCCACGTAGCGACATACATTTTCAAACATTTCTTCTTCTGTTTCTGGTTGGGCTCCTATTTCAGGATGAGAACAAGGGTGTATAATACCGTTCATATCTATATATAGATTGTCACATTCGAGACCCGAAGGATTGGGTTTCGACCAATCAAAGGGGAGTCGAGTCGTTCCAGCACCAAGAGCGACGCGTTCCTCCAACACATCCCCAACGATTTTTGGATATTTCTCAGACAGCCACCTGTAGAACGCTGGGACTCCCATGGTGGTGTAGCTTGGAGTATGGCAGTGACGTAATTACGATACGCAGATGGAGAGAATAAGAGACTGATGAGAAGCAGCAACTAAACCATCAAGATCATGGGCATTGCTGTGTGACAGCCATCTGCAGCCAGCAAGTTTGGTTGGCTGTCTGTCTGGTCCCTTTTTCGTCGATGACTCGCAACTCTGAGATTCCGAATTCTGTTGTGAGCTCAATTTAGGCAACCCGGATTTCAATATCATATGCTACCCTTTGCCGAATGGCACACCTAAAAACTAGGCGAGTCAGTCTAGTGCGACAGAGATTGTAGGAGAATGAATCGAGAAGTAAAAGTGAAGGCGAAGGCATGACAGGAGAAGATTTTATGCAGAGCCACATACTGCAGGTGCTCGTGAACAGGCTGCCTTTCTGGTACTGTAGGATCGAGGACGGGAAGGCGACTGGATTCTCGTTCCAAGTGACACACTCCCAGATCCTCTGGTACTTTACTGGATCCGACCCAAAACAGGTGTAAGCTAGTCCTACCTGTAGCTACTAGAGCTAACAATGACGATGTCTCTCTCTAGAGCCAAAATGTACATGTACTCGGATAGATAGATAGTACAGTACAGTAGAAATGGCACGCGGTGGTGCGCGCCTATTTTATAATACGAGCAAGATACGCGTGGATCACGGTAGATCGCGGTACAGCAAAATCGACTTCAACTTGCGGAGTTTGTTCTTCCTCCTGTTCTCGCACACTTTTGTCTTGCTTTTGAGCTTTTACTCTCTAGCTTGAAGATCTTGGATATCGGCATATATATCTACTTTGTACAATGAGAATAAGCACGTTAGCTCTACTAACACTCCTGGTGGAGTCTACAGTGGGGTTTGTCGTTCCACGACAAGTTGGAACTCTCCCGAGGACAAGGGCTTTGCATGTCGCTGCAGAGATTGCCCCCAATGTTGTTGAAGTGGAGGTCCCTTCGACAGAAGTTTTTGCCATGGATGGTTTTAACAAATCGATACTACAAGAACAGAGTGACCCGTTCCTTGACCTGGAATTGTATCCTCCAGGACAGCTTCCCGAGAAGCTGTGGGTGGGTTCCATGCTTGTGTTGAATGCATGGGCACGAACTGCATCCCCGACGGGGGCTTCCACAGCTGCAAGAATTCTCAAGCGCCTGGAGCAAGAAGTCGATGCTGGGAACGATGCCATTGAACTATCTACCATGTACTACAGTGTTGTGGCTCATGCGTGGGCCAAGTCGGATCATCACCAAGCAGGGGCCAAGGCAGAGAAAGTGCTGGATGGCATGTTGGCCCGATCCGATCCAGCCCTGGTGCCGAATCGAATCTTTTTCAATTGTCTCATGCATGCTTGGTCGAGACAAGGAAATATTGAACGAACGGAAGGTATATTTGAACGTATGAGGAAAGATCCCGACATTGAAATAGAATCCGGGGACTACAATGCCTTGCTGGCTGCCTATGCGCGCCAGGGCAATGCTCGCGCGGCCGAGAGCGTCTTGAAGGATATGCTAGAGTCGGGCTTGGAACCAGATCTCATTTCCTATAACTGCATCTTGGATTCGTGGAGACAGGGTAACGAACCTGGAGCTGCAGAACGTGCCGAGTCGATTCTCGAGACTCTGCAGGCAAATTACGACAGTGGTGAATCGGGTATCCGTCCAAATGGAAGAAGCTACTCCTCAGTGGCGGCTGCCTACATCAAGAGTGGACGGTCTGACTCAGTGCTTCAAGCAGAGCGTCTGTTATCGGTTGCAGAGGACCGAGGACTGGTACGGGACTCGTACCTATACAACTCGGTCTTGGACGCTTGGGCGATGAGTGGTCACAAAGACGCTGCTGTCAAGGCTGAAGCAATACTCGATGGAATGGAGGAGCACGGAAGCTTGAACACAGTCTCCTACAATACGGTGATCAAAGCCTGGAAACGAAGTTCCGCACCCAACGCTGCCAGTCGTGCAGAAGCACTCCTAAACCGCATGGAGCAACTGCACAGAGATGATTTCAGGCTAGATGTTGCCCCTGACGTTGTCACATTCACTTCTGTGATTCAATGCTACACCAAGAATGGCAACCAGCAAGGTAGCGCAATCAAGGCAGTGGCGCTGCTGAACCGAATGATTGATTCATGCAGAGCTGGAAACGATGAACTGAAACCAAACACATTCACTCTCAATGTTGTCTTTGATGCCTTGGCAAAGGCCGGAGACAAGGAATCTGCAGAGAAAGCTGGCGAGTTGCTTACCATGTTCCAGGGACCACGCGAGTCATGTTTTGATAAGGTGAATTTGAACACAGTTTCATACACGTCCGTAATCGACGCTTACGCCAAGTCTGGACTTTCTGATGCGGCTCAAAAGGCTGAAGGGATTTTTGAACTAATGGAAGCAGAATATGCTGGAGGGAATGCAGAAGCCAAGCCGAATACTAGAAGCTTCAATAATCTGTTGAATACATGGATTCAAAGTGGGAAGAAGGGAAGCGTTCAACGTGCTGAGGAAATCCTAAAACGAATGGAGCAAGAGTATGATGATGGAAACGAAGACGTCCGACCTGATGTCGTGTCATATTCGATCGTCATGAATGGGTAAGTGATTGAAGTAATAATGCGATTGGTTTTGACGTCTGCAGTTGAACTCACAGGCGTGGCACCATCAGATGGTCGAAGTCAAGAGACCAGCTTGCGCTCGAGAATACAACGGCGGTGTTCCAAAGACTAGTGGTGTCGTACAAGGCAGGCAATGAGGGGGCTCGACCAAACTTGCACACCTATGTGACTCTTTTGTACGCAGTAGTCCACAGTAAGAGAAAGGGAGCACCTGTGCAGGCTGAAAAGCTGTTGCGTGCCATGTACGTGGATTACACAAATGGAAACACTTCAGCGAAACCAAACACGCAAGCTATCACTCTGGTGATGGACTGCTGGGCCAAGTCTGGAGAACAAAATGCTGGTGAGAAAGCAGAAGCATTGCTTGATTGGCTATTTGAGTTGCATAACCCCGAGAAGGACGAAACGTTCAAGCCAAACCAAATGACGTGGAACGCAGCAATCAATGCATGGGCCAAGTCACGAGTATTTGGAAAGGCCACGCGTGCAAAGGCGGTGCTCGATCGAATGGTGCAGCTGTATGAATCGGATAATGAAGCGGCAATGCCAAATACCTTCATCTACACTGCTGTCATCAATGCTGCTGCTTACACGATAGGAGACGCCACTGAAAAAGCGAACGCCTTCCAGATTGCAACGAATGCTTTCAAAGATCTTGGCAAATCAAACTATGGCAAACCAAATCACGTCACATATACTGCCTACATGACGGCATGTCGTAATCTTATTCCAGATCTTGACTCCAGAGCCTCCACACTGGAGGTTGTCTTTAAAAAGTGTTGCCAAGATGGAATGGTGAACGCCTTGGTCCTGCAACGAGTACAATCGGCTTTGACGCGGGATCAGCTGGATGGCATGTTGGGCGACGCTGCCTCATTATCGGAAGGGAAAGTCACAATCGCGAGTCTGCCTGCCGAATGGAAACGCAATGTACAAGATACCAAGGTGCGGAACAAAAGGAAAAAGAGACCTTGAAAACGGGCTTCGTAAACAATTCACAAACAAATAGAACTTGCTAGCATTTCAAGGCATCAACTGACATTATTTTACAGTACAGTAGCACAGAAATTCGACGCGGAAACCAAGTGCTTTCCATTGTAGGACTACGATGCTACGATACCGGATATATTCAATTTTTTCTCGAATAAAAGATATAAAGCTGTTTCTGCTGTTTAGAGGTGTGTTCGGGATGCGTCTTCCGCGCCTGGCATGGCATTTACGCGAGGTACTGAAATAGAAAGAAGCGCCTTCTGCGACTCGGCGGATGTTTACGCGAGGTACTGGAAGAGAACAAATGCGTGTTAGCAGGGATACATTCATGACTGCGAGGCTACCGAGAGCATAGGTACTTACGTTGTAAACATTGGTGTTGTCGGCACTGCGTTCAAGATATTCTCGTTCAATAAGTGCTTCGATACGTTTTTTGATAACGCGAGGTTGGGGCTTGAAAAAAGCAAGCTGGGAAAGCACCTCGGCAATCAATTGCTGATGCTGCAACGTCTTACGCGCCTTCATGATACGTACAATCGCAGCTTCAATCGCAATGGAACGGTCCTCTTCAACACGCTTGGTATTGTGAGAGGCATCCAAAGAAGCCATGGGAATTCGAAGCTTCCGCATGTTGGATGAGAACTTTACGTTTGCCGAAAACTTGTCAGTGGTGTTGATCTTGTTGCTTGCTGGCGACTTAGAGAGGACCTTATACTTTCCGCAAGAAAGGGAGTGCATGAGGGGCTTCAAGATGGACTCGTTAAGATTTAGAAGCTCCAACAACTCGGTGAAAACCAAAGCCTTGCCATCATTGAAAGCGTTCAATGCCACAGCCTGCAATGTCGTCACTTGCAAATCGTACGATTTCTTTCCAAACGTAGCACGCACACTCGCGTTTCCAAGAGAGAACACCCAAGTCAATTTTCTCTTCTGGTGCTTGTTGTCATGCCAGTCACGGAACAAGTCCATGCACGACGACATATCAGGGGTAAGCGCTACCTCAGGACTCTTGTACGTAGGCCAGAAACCAGTTGTGAGAACCTGAACACTGAAATCGAGCTTGGTTTCCTGCTGTCGCATGCGTTGCTCGAATTCGTTACGCTGCTCGATACCAACGGCCAAATCGGCAAGCATACCCTCCATCTTGGAAGTGAAGTGCGTACCGCACTGCATCTTCAGCTTGGCAATCATTACCTTCTCGGCATCGTCGCTAGCCGACCGTTGATTGAGGAGCCGCTTCGCCAAGTGGTTACGGTAGATATCGGCAAAGAGATCCTTGTCGGTAAGGTATGAGAAAAGCTGGACAATTCTGTCGAGAGATTCTTCCACCTCCGACTCGCTCAACTTTTCGCCACCGCTCTTGAGTACGCGATCGCAGTAAGTTGACATGAGCTCCGCATTGGTGTGCGCCCCAATATCCTTGTTGACAATCTCAACGAAGGCATCTTTGAGCGCCTTCTGGAAGAGAGAGTGACCTGAGAAGTCCTTCTTCACGACACCGAGGTATTTCTCATGCAAGTCTATGAGCGACTTGACAAACTTAGGATCATCTGGCTTGTCCTTCTCGCCACTATCCAGTCGTGCTTGTCGTCGGTTGATAACATCCATTCCCATTCCTGAGATGAAGTTCTCGACAATGCTTGCCATGGGGTTCAAACCATTCTCAAGTCTAGAGAACAAGCGGAACATTCTCTGCAAATCTTCCGATTTGTCATTCGCCAACAAGACGCGACAACCAGATCCCTCCTTCTCCAGGAGTACTGTCTCAAGCTTCTCCAAGATTTCTTCTTCCACAACCTTGAGCAGTTTGGACTCAGACGACTGGTTCAGATAATCAGCCACACGGCTACGCTCCTCATTCAAAGCTGCTTCCGCCTTGATCAAATAGTCAGGTGTTGAATCGGTTGCAATCCATACTTGACGCTTCTTGGCATAGAATTCGCGTGTCGACTCCAACAATGGTTCCTCCAAGTCAGCGTTGTAGGCATCCAGAGACCCCATTCCCATGCTCTCAAACAACTCCACAATGCTCTTTACAAGTGACTTATCGATGATCTCCCCTTCGCGTTCTGAGTTGATCAGATGAAGAATAGACGCGGTCGCATCACTCTTGGTCTCTTCGTAGATGTGCTGGCGAAAACTTCTCAGACCAGCCTGACTGAGGGTAGGGAGCGTGTGATGCTTGACATAGTAGCGATCGAGATAAACAAAGAACTTCTTAAGCCACTTGTTCATGATCTGATGATTGGACCAACGAACCTGGAGCTCGGACAAAAGGATGGTTCCGCCTTGCACACCCTTTTCGCGAAGCGCTGGAAGCACAGTCGTCGTAAGATAGTTTTCAATCGTTTCTCCGTGTCTCTGATAGAGCTCACGAGACCAGTTGTACGGCGAGCGTTGTGTACACATGTCATAGCAAGTTCTGAACGAAAGGGAAGGCGGCAAGGTGAGCGCGAATCGAACGAGTGCCTCAAATGGATGCAGTAATACTCAACACTCACGTGTAAATTCCAATATATTCGTTCGTTTGGAACTTGCTCTTCGTCATTCCCCCGTCCAGCATTTCCTCCAGCTTATCGATTGCCTATCATGATGTTGAGTAAAGGAGTGTGAGAACGAGACGACGCATCCAAGAGACCATGTCTGCAACAAAACCTTGGTCGAGAAAATCATCCGTTCACCGTAACGTCACGTAGACTTCGTACTGAGCGACATCGAGCGCGCAACTGTCAAAGATTTTTGATGTTTTGCTGCTCGTTCCACTCCATTATCGTACCTTCTTGACATCGTTCCAGCCATCCTCTAAAGGAATGATACGCTGTGTGGTGTTCGCCATTGTAGGGAATAAGCAGGGAAATTATGCAGTTTGCAGTATCTGGCACGATGCTTTGCGTCTTGGACAACACAGGAAACTATGGTGCCGCTGTTGATCGATGCACGTTTGTTGCGGATGGAAGACTGAAGAAATCAAGACAGGCACGGCCAGATTTTTTGGTTCAGCACATGATATCCCACGCCACAATTGTGGAGAACGGACAAGCAGACAATCTATTCCGATCCGTCCGCCCCCGGTCCCGCGGCTCTGTCCGTACATCCGCTACCCTCGCTTTGTACTGATTTTCATGTACAGTACAATACTGTACTGTAGATGTACATTTTTCTATCGGTAGCTACTGTCTCTAAAAGTACTGGTATGCATACTAGCTACTAGATGTCCTCAGTCGGAGTGCTTGTTTGTTGCGGTAGCTTGTAGCTTTGAGAGTACGTAGATCTACTGAGAGTAGAAAGCACTCCGAGAGCAGTCGCATAAAGTGCCATTGGCTGTATGGGAGTAGCTATCGAAGCAGCACTCCTCGGCAAAAATGGAGTGTTCGCACCTAAAGGCAGCCATGACCGCAGAGTTAGCATCGTACTCTTCTCCGCGCAAGTGTCTTTTATATTGTAGTATTTCTACCTCAATGTGACTGTGTTCATTTATGAAGAAGTTGAGAATATCATCTTTGTTACGCTCATGAACTTGTATCCTTACATCAGGTTGAAAAAGGTTTCACTGTTGATCCTGTTTTCGTGACTGGCGGTCCTGATCCGTCTTTTTGTTCCTTGTTGGGCCTGTCATCCTAGCGGAATCGAAGAGCCGAGGTTGCCCGGCACCATTTTCTTCGGTGGCATCGTGTTCGTCGAGGAGCCGTATCGCTCGCTCGAGGATTGCAACCAACAGGTTGTCAGAAGCTGATGGTGCCGACGGATCGGAAGGAGCTTCGGCATTCTCCAATGTTGTTCTTCCTGTTGTCCCAGAATCAGCACATTCTCGGGCAATGCGTGTAACGAAGTGCAGCTGTGAGAGCTGCATCGTAATCCCTGAGCTGTTACCGATCGCCTTTTGGGGAAGAGGGGCCATCTTGCTCAAAATAAATACGAGGGTGAGGGGAAGGGGATGAATCTGTGTGATTTTCCCTTGTTTGTCTTGAGAACATTTATGAAGTGATGCTAAGCAGCTAGAGATGATCTACTAGCAGATCACAGTTGTGCCTTACGCATGTTCCGATGTCATCAGCATGTGTTACTATGCCCAAAACAGCACGATTTATTCCCCGTTTCGACTGTCTTCGATTCTCTAGGACCTCTGACAGCTTTCTTTGCCTCGCGGGGACCATCCCTTTGCTGAGAACCTCGGTGTTATCCGGTGTTACGCATCACAAAACGGCTGAACCTCCGGCTTTTTGTATGATAGGTGGATCGCCCTACTTCCGCATTATCGTAGGTCAGAACTCCATGGATATGGATATGGCTGGATATGTAGATCACAGTTGTGCCTTATTAGGCGCGTTCGGATGTCATCGGCATGCATGCGTAACTATGCCTAAAACAACACGATGTCTTCCCTTGTGGGACTGTCTTCGATTCTTTAGGACCTTTGACAGCTTGCTTTGCCATCACTTGGCTGAAAACCTCGGTGTTATCCGGTGTTATACATCACAAAACGGCTGAACCTCCGGCTTTTTGTATGATAGACGAATCGCCCTAGACTCTTCGTACAGTACGGTCATCGTTGGTCAAAACTCCAGGGTTATGGACATGCAGATCACAGTTGTGCCTGTGCCATCCCATGCCACAGGGAGGCATTCGGATGTTTGTTCTGCATGCATGACTAGCTCTGTCTCACTTTGATGAAAACCTTGGTGTTATCCGGTGTTATCCATCAGAAAACGGCTGAAGCTCCACTTTTTTGAATGATAGATGAATCGCCCTACTTCTCGCACGGTCAGCACTCCAGGGTTATGGACATGCAGATCACAGTTGTGCATGTGCCATCCCAGGTAGGCATTCAGATGCTTGTTCTGCATGCATGCCTATTCGTGACACTTCTTTCTGACCTTTGGCAGCTTTGTCTCACTTAGTGTTATCCGGTGTTATCCATCACAAAACGGCTGAAGATCCGATTTTTGCCGGCTTTTAAAAATCATAGAGATGAATCGCCCTACTTCTCGTACGGTTATCGTAGGTCAGAACTCCAGGATCGTGGGCATCCACATCCCAAGAGTTGACGGCTACACTTGTTCCTCCAAGATCTTTCAAGCCGGTACATGTGTAGCATCATAGGACTCCGAGTGCTACTTTGTAGTATGCGTGCTACACGACCCTGCAGTGATTTTATCCTACTGCTCTGCCTGACATACTTCATCTTTTGGGAGGAAGCTTCGTCGACAGAAAGGTACAAGCATAGTTTAGAGCGCATATCTGCTACTTCTTGCCTCGAATCTTGGCAAGCGCAGCCTTTTGTGCTGGCGTCAACTCTTTCTTGGTTCGACTCGAAGTAGTTTTGGTACTACTGCTACTGGAGGTGCCGCCGCCGTCAAAGTTCCAACCCACCTTGTCGTCCGCTCCCACTGCTCGTCTCGCTTCTTGCAAGACATTGCACGGAACAATATCCGCGTCGTGAGAAACGACCATCTTACCGGTATTGGCCAGCCGATTCACCCATTCAGGATACGCAGCTAGCCTCGAAACCTTTTTATCCGCCAATTTCTCGTATAATATAATTGCTGTAGCCAGTGTTTCTGAAAAGTGGTTGCAGTTGCGATGAACCAAATGATAGGTATTGGGTTGAAATGTTTCTCCCAGTTTCTTCATCAATTCATTCATGGCCCCTCGATTATTCCTCGATCCACCCAATGCAATGGATTCCTGAAAGGTTGCATTTCCCGGCAAACCGTCTCGGTGCGACGCCGTCTTGATGATTCCCCGATTGGCAGCATAGGTATAGCGGTATCCGTCGACTTCGAGCGATGTATGGTACGTTCCCATGCCCAACGATGGCAGTAGGGTCTTGGTGAAGAACGACGCGGCACCTTCGGGTGCGGTAAGTTTGTAGACGTGCAGTACTACGTTTTTGGCTTCTTCCATGTTGGTTCTTCTTCGACTAGTGGTGGTGGGCCTCGATGAAGCAACTTGTGTGTGTGTTTGCACTTGTTGTCAGCGACTTCCCCAATTCTACTATGATGTTGGTGAGTGATGGAGTGCAATGGCACCATTGTCTCGCGCGTTTTGGCGACGACCCAAACACCCCCCAGCGTGCACCGCAATCACGGCTGGGGGTACCGAAAGTCACATGCCAGTAGACAGTAAAGATGCACAGTCTTCGTGGTCTCTCTCTCGGAGAAACCTTGATGACTTGCTAATCCCATATGAATACATAGATAGATACATGTAGGACTGCGTTGGGTAGGATAGTTGCTAGAACATACAGGTAGTCGACATCTTGTGTGGCGGCGGTTTCAAGTTCCCAGACCTCTAATACAGACAGACAGTATCCTTGTTATCGATGCCTTCCCGCTCCGTATCGGTTACTGAGTACGCCTTGCTGGTTCTTGTGGACTACGTACGTGCTGTACCAAACACGGCATTGGTGGCAAGAGCCTCGCAACAAGAGTTAGTCTAGAGTGCCAACCGGATCATCTTGAATGCCTAGTATTTGGTGGAGAGGAAGAAGGGATACGAAGTAGCAGAGACGGAGATATAGGGTAGCGAACGTTCTCACTTCCACACCACATACATGTGTTATCAATGCTATCAAACCTCATGCATATTCGACAGAGACTACGAAGCTAGCCACAGAAGCAGAATTAGAACCATGGAAGTCGGTACGATAGGCGAGAATTAGGCAGGTGACACCACAGCCTCACGGATAAGAATGAATTAGGTGGAGGCAGCTGCTTTTCCGATGAGAACTCTGGGCTACGTAAGATACAGTATTGAACTGCGTAGAGAATCTTTAGCCCCTCATTTGTCCAGCTTGCGAATGCGTCACCAACAAAGTGCACCAATAGAATGCTTTTTCTTCGTTCTTCTTTCAAGATCCAACCGCCTACCGTCAGCATCCATCACATCACAATCATTTGAGACGGATAGGTGCACCTCCTTCCCTCTCTCTTGTTGAACAAAGCTCCATCAGCACCCTCTCGATTGCTTGTTTACTACATCAATCAGTCTCTGTCGCTAGTTCTAGTTTCTTGTTTGATAGAGTCTAATACAGTATGCGTTATTTTGCCCCAGCCACGATCGCATTGTCGGCGGCAGCTGTCAGCGGGTTTGCCCCCACTGCATTTGCTCCTCGCACCAGTTTGGCGTTAAACACTGGCTCCTTCCTCGAAGAGCCCCGTGACAAGAAGGGTTCTAGTGGTATCACCGAGAAAGATCCTCGAGATGTCAATCCCAAGAAGAACTTTCAGCAATGGATCCAAAAGTGGGATGTCGATCACCGTCGTTTCACTACAGGCAATCTGCTGGTCAGTGGCAATCGTCTCATTGATCAGTTCATGGGTGAGGGTAAGGACTCGTACGCAGATGCTGAAATCCTCTTTATGCTCATGGAGGAACAGTACAACTTCAAGTTTGATAAGATTTACATTTGTTCCTACGACATGGACGACGCCAAGAAGCGCTTGATCTCCCGCAAGGCCCGATACACGGGTTTGTTGGACAAGTTGGAGTTCATCGAGACAGACTTTGAATGGGATGCGGAGCACCCTGAAGTTTTCAACATTCCAACGGCAGAACAGATGAAGAAGTATGGTATCACCAACTGGATCATGCTGCAAGACTACGATCACATTTGGATGGCCGAGAAGGCCTTTGAAGTGGCCCGCGATGCCAAGGGACAACTCAAGAATGTCGTCATGACCATGATGGACTACTACTATGATGAAGACGTTACGATCCCCCTGATCAACTCCACGTGGGATACTCTTGGAGGCCCTCGCCACCGCAAGTGGCTGGAACCAGATCTCTCCGATCCTGACCGCTACCTCTCCGAGGACGTTCAGTTCACCTTCCTCGTCTGTGGCTGCCCCACCGACGCTCCAGAGGGTGGTGCCGACTGGGTCTACGACGACTTGCTCATCTCCTCCGACGAAGATTTGCGTCGTGCCAAGGAAGGCGGCTACGATTTCATTGATGGCGACACGCTCAAAAAGATGGGATACAAGGGTGCGTTCTTGGCGGAGAACTGGGATCGCATCAGTCAGCATCAAATGTTCCGTTTCACTGCGGATGCCCTGGACTTGGCGTCCTTTTCGGGAAGAGCCATCTCGTTCAAGGATATGTGGGACCCAATCTCCAAGCGTGTCCAAAAGCCAATGAAGGATGTCATTACTGGTATGCGTGAAGCTGGTTTCACCTCTGTGGAAATCACGGACCATATTTTCGACAAGTTTATTGATCTCGTAAGTGCCGCCTCGCCTCGTCTGCAACATCGCAATGCAAATATTTGCCACGTGGCGATTTTATGAGTTTGCTGCACGTTTGACTCACCCATTTCCTTCCTGCCAACTCATCCTCATTACAGCAATACAAGTGGGACGTTCGACGATGGAAGAAGAAGGGTGGCGGAATGAGCGCCAAGATGCGCAAAAACTGGTGGGAGAACCCAGCCTTCCAAAAGACGGCTCAGGAGCGTGAAGCCGAGCGCCTCGGACAGCCCCTTTCCTCAGATAAACTTAAGAAGGAAGAGGAGGCCAAGGCCTTTGCTCCTCTCTCGGACCGTGAGAAGGAGATTGAAAAGATTGCCACAGAATGGGCCAAGCGTGAATTCTACAAGGCGGCCACTGAAGGCAAGGTCGGTGAAATGACCGAGGAGGTCTACATTGATTCTGTCTGGGAGGACGCTGTCAAGGAAGGCGAAGCCAAGTGGAGAAAGATCCAAGGTTTCACCGACGAGGACCCATCTACGTGGGACGACAAGATGAAGCAGAAACAGGCTGTCTTGGCGAAGAAGGCTGAGTCTGAGATTGCAGGCATGATGCGTGGTTTCGACAAGAAGATGGACGAGACCATTGATTCTACTTTGGATGAGTACGAGAAGGCAATCGAGCAAGAGAAGCAATGGAGAGAAGAGCAGAAGAAGAAGGACGAGGGCGATGATGATGATGATGAGGACGCCGACAAGAAGAAATAAGTATGGCCGCTACGATAGATAGTGTACAAACACAAAAACTTATAACGCTTCGGCTTGTGTGAAGTTTATGATGTCATCTTGATTCATTCAATGCCTTTCGCAACTTCTTAATCTTAGCATCCAACTTGCCACGATCGACTTTGTTCGATCCTGTAGACGCATCATGATTCTGAATACGCGCTGCATTCTTTGGTTTCGAACATTGAACGACCAAATTTCTCCCCAACAAGGTCCTTCCATGAAGCGCCGATATCGCAGCAGCTGCCTCCTTGAGTGTCGCGTATTCGCAAAAGGCGTATCCCCGTGGTTGTCCCGTACTCTTGTTAACAGCCAGCTGCAAGTCTATTATTGTTCCATAGGGTTGCAGGAGCTTTTCCAAATGAACCTTGGCAACGCGATGATGTAAATTCGCAACAAAGAGTTTCTTGGTAGTCGCCAACACGACTGCAGAGGCTTTGCTTTCGTTCTGTTTCGTTTCTTCTATTTCTACCTTGACCTTTGCCTCCTCATTGTCGACGGAAGCTGCTTGGGGCGGATGCTCCTCTGATCCTTCTGCCATGGTGGTGGTGGCTGGACTCTGTCGCCGTTTGAAAATGAATGGGGGCTTGAAAACCGGACTACTGTATGCTGCTACTGTCCGCAGTATGAAAATGTACTGGCATCATTCTACTTGCACTGTCCATTTTGACGCACTTCATTGGCGTTTTTCAAAAAGGTTGCCACAAAAACATCACAAAGCAACTCATCATCACCCATGGCGGCATTGCATCTGTTACGGTTCCTCCTCGCCTCTCTCCTGGCCCGCATCGTCACTGGCAACAAAGGAGGTAGCTGGAGTCTTCCAGAAAAGTCGTCAGCTGTCGTGACTGGAGGCACCAAAGGCATTGGCAAAGCTATTGTTGAAGAATTGGCGCTCCAGCATGGCTGTCGGATCCTCACGTGTAGTCGACATGCAGATGAACTGGAGGCGTTCGTGGAGGAGTGCCGGTCGAAAGGCATGGACGTACAAGGTGTAGTGGCAGATGTCGCAAGTGCCGAGGGGCGAAGCGGTCTTATTGATGAGATTGAGACATTTCTGGATGGCAAGGGCTTGGATATCTTGGTCAACAATGTTGGTACCAACATTCGAAAACCATCCATTGAGTATACGCAAGAAGACTTGGAGTTCGTCTTGAATACAAATTTATGTAGCATGTTTGGATTGACTGCTGGATGTCACAAATTCCTAAAGAGAAGCGATGGAACGACGTCGTCAGTCGTGAACATTGGATCGGTGGCAGGTGTCACTTGCATCAAGTCTGGAACACCCTATTCGGCCACCAAGGCTGCCATGAACCATCTTACAGGCAATTGGGCCTGTGAATGGGGTCCAGATGGTATTAGAGTGAACTGCGTAACGCCATGGTAAGTGCGACAATCGGCACGCTGCGGCTTGAAATTGAGAGAAGGCTCTCTCATCGTGCGCAAGACCTAACCTTGTCTCTACGCATACTCCGCTAACTACAGGTACATAAATACACCACTGGCGCAGCAAGTCTTGAAAGACGAAACCTATCGAAAGTCAGTGGTGGAGCGTACGCCATTGGGAAGAGTGGGTGAACCAGAGGAAGTGGCTGGGTTGGTCGCGTTCTTGTCCCTGCCTGCAGCCAGCTACATCACCGGACAGGTGATTTCTGTCGATGGAGGCTTCACACGCAACGGTTACTATGATAGCTATTACAAGGGGCCTGGGCAATAGATGTCGCCAATCTGTAGATCATGGAAAGAGTCTAGGCATTGCAAGATGGTGGCTGTCTGGTGCGTTGCCAAAACGACTGACTCGCAATTCTACAGAACAATTCTATTGATACTAATTTCTCACAGAGAGTCGGTTGGGTTGGTGATGTTCGCCCCATGTCTGCGGGTTTGATACCCCTACAGTCTAAAACCAGTGGTCTCTCATTCATGTAGTTGTGTGTCTCTGATACTCGAGTACTATTTATGTGTAGTGTAAGGAGCACGGAGCTGGTGCGCATACCGTGTGCCTAACCTGATAATATTGCTGTACGCTCTGCCTAGAGGTGCATATGCTTGTAGTACTGTATGCATGTGCTGCGGATTGTCTCCTCATACTTCATACATTTTATTTAGTCTGTGGAAGTACAGCACAGAGGGGCGGGCTGTGGCTGTACTATTACGACAAACAAATAGGCGTGCTTGCTTGCTATCGATACATGGCCACAGCATACTTCGAAAATCGGGCGATGGATGCGTCACAGTGTCCGTGCAGAATACACTCAGAACACACGCCACGTAACAGATGAGATGTCAGACACATCAAGACCGGATGGATACAAACGCATTTGTCCATGCTTCTGCTAAATCGTTGAATCAGCCAAGACATCACCAGAGAAACAGGTTAACTACGCACCAAGAAGGGTCTAAGAACGAAGAAAGAAGCATGGAAGAAAAGGAAGAAGAGCCAGGCGAGTTTCCCTCGGAGGAGTTTCCTCCTTCTTCTGCTGCTGCTCCTGCTGCAGCACCCAGTTCGGGAATCTCTGCTCCTATGAGGCGTATCGATCGACGCGACGAAGAAGCCGATTTCACTGCTACTCCCGGCGCAGTTCATGTCTACCCGGCCAGAAGAAATCTACCAGGAAATTTCAGTACGACAAGTCTTAACCGGCATCAGAATGCACCAGATTTGCATATTGTTTCCGCAGAAGTTGTGAATGGTGAGAATGTCGAGCAACATCCGTTGGCTATTGTTGAAACTCTCGACGATGATACTACGAATCTATCGAAACATCAACGTCGTCGGGTTTGGATTGGAATTGGGGCACTTTTTATGGTTGCGGTTGCTGTTCTTGTAGCGGTCATTCTCGCAGTGACTCTGATTCCGCAATCCTCATCGTCTCTTCCAACTTTCAACGATCCTTTGCCCACTTCAAGTCCGTCTTCAAGCCAGTCTCCTTCTTCGAGTCCATCTTCAAGTCAGTCTCCATCTTCGGTTCCTACCATAGCTGCTTCTTCAGTTCCTACCATATCCGCTTCTTCCGTTCCCACTGGATCTGCTCATCCAACTGTAAGTCCGTCTCTAACTGCAAGTCCAACTTCCTCTCCAGTAATGTTGTTTGGTCAGGAATGGGATCCAACAACGACCACTCGAATGACTCTGATCGGGTTTTTAACTGGTACCATCCCCTCCGATATTGCGCAACTGACGCAGCTGCGGCACTTAAACCTGGGGTCGAATTCGTTGAATGGCTCTATACCGAGTGCAATCGGATCATTGACGGAACTCACCAGACTGGATATCAGTGACAATGCTTTGACTGGGTCTATTCCCCCGTTGGGACTGTTGACACAACTCGAAAGTTTGAATCTCTCTCAAAACTCGTTGAGTGAGAACATTCCTCCATTGGGATCGTTGACGCAACTCCAATATTTGGGTCTCGATCAAAACCTCTTGAATGGATCCATCGCCACAGAAATCGGATCATTGACACAACTCACAAGTTTGAGGCTGAACACCAACGCTTTGACTGGCCCAGTGCCCAATTCCTTGGCAAGTCTGCTTAATTTGCGTGGCTTGATATTGTATGGAAATCCACTTTCAGGGAGCATCCCCTCCTCCTTGTGCAGTTTTGTGTCGAGGATTCAGATTGATTGTAGCGAGCTTGTGTGCTCGCTGTTTGACTGCAAGTTAACCTGCGACTGCTGTAAAGAACCGCATAACAACAGTCCGTGTCCATAAAGAGTTGCTCGACATGGAAGCTGTTACGTTGGAAGAACTAGGAAAGAGATATGGCCAGCAATTCATCTGCATCCAAGCGGACCCCTCTTCCCACCAAGTGGGGACTGGTAGATCCACTCCTCTTGCTAGTAAAAGGCTACATGTAATTCGCATTTTCTCCCTCGTATATT
>JAVCKV010015592.1:0-25724 GCA_032274145.1 Herpochondria borealis | reverse complement strand
CTGATCGGTGATGTGTGTGATGTCTTCGTCTTTCAGATTGAAAAATCTGCAATGCAACAAACTCGAGAAAAAGAAGGGACGCGAAACGCCCACGTCACGGCCAAACCAACCTGTCTGGGTCGATCCGTTAGATTAGATAGACTAGACTACTAGACTAGTAGACTAGATTTCAAGTCTAGACTAGTCTAGTCTAGTTACTAGTCTGATGCAGACAGTTGGCGACACCCGAATCATCATTGAGCAGGTCAATGGCAATGCCAAAATGGCGGGCAAGTATTTCAACACGGTTATTCCACCCTTGGTACAAAAGGATCTTCTTGCTCCAGTCCTGTTGCGGGTATGTTTCTTCATGCAGAACTTTCACCCACCTATGGTTCACGGCGTGGTTATGATAGACAGCGACGAATCGGAAGAGAAAGACGAGCGTCCTTGTCGAGGAGAGATTCTCTGGTATGAAGCCACTGATGATGGTCTCCTCATGGACTTTCGTGGACGTGTAGACTTATGGCAATTCGGCTGGGCCCGGCGATATCAACATCTCGTTTGCCAAAATGCTGTACAAGGCCCTTACCGACAAATCTATTTACTTGTTGATCATGACCCAAGACAAGAGTGTCGGGGATAAACTGGCTGACCAGAACAATAGGTCCAAAATCACTGCGCTGCCTAGTGCTGTCAATAACCCAGAAGCACTGATGGGAACAGCTTTCGATTGGAAGTCGATGCTGTGGGACACTGCCCTCTTCTTGACCAAATACCTCAAACGTTTGGACAATGAGAAGAACGCCGCAATCTTCGAAGATAAAAACGAGCAAGGTGAGCTGAACTGGCTGGATGGTCCCATGACTTCGCACAACGCCCGATGGAAGTATGCCATATATGAGGCGAAAATTTGGCACTGCATTCAATGAAGAATTGAAGAAGGACGTAATGGCTTTGTACGCAGATACAAGTTTGGAGAACAGAATGTAGTATGATAGCTTGAAGGCGATGTTTGACGCGGGTTATGGTTTCGTGTCGCCTACAATTTATTCGTCATGGCCGACTAATGTGTATCAACTGGAAGGTCCTGGGTGGAACTCAAACAACCAAAAAGAACAAAAACGAAAACAAAAAGGAAAAATGCATGAGTGTAGGTTTAGGTTTTCAAATTTTCAAACTAGGAATTATGCAGCAGCACAACACCACTTCTAATCATGTTGTCCTCCAGTAAAAGGTCAGAATATGCTGATAGCCACATAACATGAAATATAGAGCTAAACTTGCCGTGTGTTCCATGTTGTTGGAAGTCCCCTGCTGATTTTTTGATAGCTTGCTGAGGGCTCAAATTAAGGCTGTCCAAGAATGACAAAATCAACAACAGTGTATATAAAGAAAGTAAAGCCCAGCGATGTATACATATGATACATACCTTGGTCCTTGCCGTACTTGTCGGCCGTTTCTTGCTTGTTCAGTGCCTGGAGCGCACCGCCGTCTCGTTCGTTGAGCTGCCACGCCTTGTGCACGGGAATCCACATGAGCTGCGTCTCCTCCAAGACATGCCACAAGCTGCAAATCGCACGTTGCAAGACCTTACGAATTCCTGGTAAGCTATATCCCCACTCTCTGCTAATTGTAGACTCTAGCTACCGACATGAAATCACTAAAACTAAGTTTGGCAGGCTTTGTTGGAGTTTCCTTCTATTTTCTCTCTTCCTCTCGCTTTGAACACACATATCGTAGGCATAGTTCAATGGTTTCGTGAAGCAGTGTAGGGAGAGGTGGTAAAATCAAGATTGATTCGCATTTCGGTCCATGAAACTGCCACGAATCCATCCCGCTACGTAAAAGAACAACAGCAATTTTCATAACACTACGCAGGCAGGAAGACAGGCAGATGGCGAATTCGGGAGCAAAGATCAGAGGCTCTTATGGATGTCGCAGAAGTAACTTTCCGTCTGGAGTCCCAACAGGAATCCCTTTCAGCTTTGAAAGGCGTAAATCATGAATGAATCACAGTCCTTCCTGAGAGTCACACCACTGAGCCTCAAGCCACAATAGGATCTTGACTATCATTACCTGTTTTCTTGTTTTTCCTCCTGGGAATGAACTTTTTGACTAGGCGCAATAGCCGTGACGCGAACGAACGGAGAAATGGCGGAAGCAACGGTTGACTCTTGTAGGCTGCCGCAGCAACCAAGGTATCACCTGGCGCATCAAAAGACCGGGTGGATAATCCTGGGGGCGATTTCTGTTGAGTGTGACTAGTCTCCGTCAGCTCCGAACCACCCGTTGTCTCAGCAATTAAGATTATTTCACTGATTTGGTGGTGGGGTTCAGGGTCCTGAGTTTCAGCTGGTAGTCTGATCGGCGGACTAGATTGCACGACAAAGCCGAGAGGCAGTGCTTCTTTGTTTCCAACGTCCGACAGCGTAGCTGCATCTTCTGTCACACAGTCAGAATTTGACTCTCCCGCTGAACACCAATCAGATTGTTTGATATCCCTAACCTGGTGCTGGGCCCCTTGCCCGTGAAGACGCCAGAGGACAAGGTTGGCAGTGGCTGAAAGTCCCAAAAGCAGGAGGGTCAAGCTGTTCGCTGATAGCGACCACCTTGTCCATCTCCGTGGCTTTTCATCTTTGTATCGTTTATTTGTAAATTGCTTGGTTGCAGTTTCGCCATGATCGCTGGTGCAAACAATCTCCTCCTGGTGAGGTTGGTTTGCAGGGTGCAAGTCATCTGGCAGAATCCAAGTTACAATATTCGTCTTGGGGTTAAAGTAATATTCTCTTTGAGCGCGTTCACTGAAGAAAACCTGCCACTCCACGACATCCACTTTTTTGGAAGACGGCATCATTGTTGAACCTCTTTGGTTGACATCACCATCGCATCATAATTTGGAATTTGATTGATTGATCCGGATATTCAAGACTACTGTAGAATGGTACTGTGTCTGGGATTCCAATACTACGGTATTGTACGTTTTCACGTATAGTACTGGAGTACAGTACAGCACAGTATTTATGTACGGGAGCGCACAAAATTTCAAAATTCAAAATTATATTGAATGGCCATAACCATGAGATGTTTCACACACCTTCTATTCATAATCGTGCCCCAGGTGGCGTCATCCTTTGTATGTACATGTACCGGTAATCCAACGATAGCAAAACCTCAAGGAAACGTGTTTGGTTCATTGCAAACACTTGAACTTTCTGTCATTGCAAGAACTGATGGGGAGTATTTTCGTGACACTGTCACTATTCTAAGTGAAGGGCCCCATCATTTGGTGGTTCAAAAGCCACCTTCGGTTATCTGCCACCACAGTGAATGGAGTGGATCTCGGAGTCAGGAAGAAATTCCAATGTTGCAACGAGTACGAGAGGGGGTGCAACGAAAGGTCAACCTGGTGCACCGATTGGATCGAGGGGCGAGTGGGTGCTTGCTAATGACATACTTGAGTGATGGAGACTCGACTGCTGTTCTCAGCGAAGCCATGACCCACGCGAACAAAACATACGTGGCACTGGTCAGAGGTGAAGGCATTCTGCATGGCGATTACCTTAAAGACAAGGGTTGGTTTGTAGTGGATAGACCCATTAAGAACGAAAAAGGACAGCTCAACAACGCCACAACCTTTTTTCGATTCGTGGCCGGTCAGGGAAATGATGGAGGAAAAAACGATTGTGCACGAGCCTCGCTTGTTCTTGCTCGCCCGGTGACTGGGCGATGGCACCAAGTGCGACGTCACCTGAATGGGCTCTCCCATCCCATATTGGGCGACTCATCCCACGGCAACTCCAAGGCAAATCAAGAGTGGCGACGAAGCCGTGGTCTCTCTGGAGAAAGAACGTGTCTCCATCTTCTGCAACTCTCTATTCCCAAGACAGAATACACTCCTGATGGCATTCACGTCGACTGCCCACTAGCAGATGACATGATGGCAATGTTGGAGAATCAACTTCCTGGTGTGCTACGTGATGCAGAACCAATACTCAGAAAGGAAGGTTTGTCACTGCGGCCAATGCCAGTACATGCAGACGCTAAGTGTATCCCGATCGAGATTCCAATACGAGTAGGATGAATATCAACTTGGAACTCTTCTATGTTTGTATATTCCAGTCAAATCGCTAGGTGTTTCTAAAACGTAAACTGCCGTCGGACCCGAACGTTGGCTGCTAGTGCCTTCAGGGAAGTTCCTTTCAACGGCAAGGAAAAGTCAGTAACCCAGCGCCCATTCATGCTGCGATCCGTCCAAGTTACATGAATTGCTTCTGTTGGATCCACCTTGGTGCGGATGGAACCCGACTCCATCATCACATTCCAGTTGTACACAATCTTGGCAGTGTGTAGGGAGATCTCTGGGGAAATAACGTTGCTAGAAAAGAATTGACAAGATGAGGAAAGGTTGAGTCACTCCCAAAATAAGTAAAAGACCGAGATCACAGTGATTGGGATTCGTACCGTTTGTCAATAGCATGAACAACGCTCAATGTTGGGTCGGTATACTGCAAATCGAGGATTGCCTTTGTCCTCCCAGAGCCGGTGATCCCCTCCAATTTACAACTAGGAGAGTTGCGTAGGAAATCAAAGGAAGGGGAAACTTTGAGCGCACTCAACGATGACGAAAAGGGAAGGTTGACCAGAAAGTTTCCCTTGATACCTTCCACCAGCCGTTTCCCGCCAAAGGACAGCTTGGTCAAAATGTTGGCAGTGCTTCCTTTGGTCGCTTGGACGACGCAGCTTGCCTGCCGGTGCTTGAGATGATAGGATGGTTGGATTTCCAAGTCGCCCAGGCCGTCACGCGAAAAACGCAGATCTGCGTCGACGGTGGAGGGCATGGACGAAAAGTCGGCGTGGTTGTATCCAACACTTCCTCGAAGTGAGCGAAGGGACGGAAGCCAGTTGGGTAAAGGCTGTCCCCAGCTCTGAATAGACCAATGAGCATTCGGACGGAGGGCACTCAAATCGACCCATTTGTTCGGAGATTCAGAGCCGGCGTCGGGATCTTTCAGTGTGATTGTTAGAACTGGTCCAGTGACGGAGAATCGTGCAAAACCTGGCCTCAGAAAGCCAAGAAGCAGCACCCAGCTAAAGCAGAAGCCACTTCTTCCCATTGTCATATCTAACGGCGAGGGTAGAGTCAGTCACTCAGTCACTCAGTCTTGAGAGATATTGATAATTGATATTGGTTTCGTGCGTCAACCTTCAATTGATTGATGTTCAATGTTGGAGCAACGAGCGAAGGTGTATCGACGATGATGGATCCAAGAACAAACTTGATGGATCATTTTCTTGACAACACGTGTATCCAAAACTGATGGCACTACAGTACGAGTACATGATACAGTACCGGTACAATACATACAGTAGAAGTTCTACAGAAATAATGAGAGTGTAGACTGAAATTACTGTCAGGCTCATCCTGGCACCGAGATAAGATGATTCATTCGAAGACACTCAACGTCATGATGATCCGCCCCACAGAACGACACCGTCCAATAGACAATACCCAAATAATCCACAATGTCGTCAAGTAGCGCAGGTCATGAGTCCTTCAGGCGTTCACAGAATCTGACAACGCCATCATCCTTGAGATGTTCCGAAGTTTCCTTATCTAAATGCCGAGATCGATCAAGCCGCATATTGTTGTTGACGCCATTCTACACAGCTAAGAGAAGAGCTTCTCCAAATGTGGCTTTAGCAACTCGTACGGTGTTCTGGAAGGAGCAAATCGCTTGTACGGTTCACCAGCTGAATCCACCAGAAAGATTTCAAAGTTCCAACCAATGGGCTTTGAGCCATCATCTCCAGGCAGGGCGTTCGTCAGGAACTTGTACACTTCACGAGCGTCACTGCCATTGACGTCTCCTTTTTCGAAGAAACGAAATTTCTGATTGGCTCCATTGTATGCAGCCTTGGAGACAAACTCACAGATCTCTTTATGAGTTCCCTATTGGGATTGCGGTCGGACGTAGGGTGATTCGGACATGGAAGACAGTTAGGACACAGTGAGCACACAGTTCGCACAGTTAGTTTCATAGTGTTAAAACGAATGGTTGTGAACCCCATAAAGGGGAACCGTTTACAAGAAGAAAACATAGAACTCACCGGCTCTTGACCACCGAACTGATTGCAGGGAAAGGCAAGAATCTCGAAGCCTTTGGAGTGAAACTCATCAAAGAGTTGGGGGAGTTGGGTATAGTTGGACTTGGTCAGACCTCAGGCAGAAGCCACATTCACGAGACACAGCACTTTCCCTTGAAACTCTGACATGGAGACTGTCTCACCATCCATGTTCTTGTCTTTGAGATTGTAGAAGCCTGACATGGTCGAGAATGAGAATGCACGATTATTAGCAAGAGAACGACGAGAGAAGAGCCCTTTGACGCTATTACGTAACATGGTGTGAGTTTTCCTTTTCACAAGAGCAATGATGATTCATTCGAATGATTCGATTCCTGTACTTAGTAACCCGGAAAGGTTTTTTCTTATTTCTAATTTTCCCCCACAGCTTACACCCTCTTTTTCAACTAAAACTTCTCACGTTACGAACCTACTAAATAACGCTGATTATCTTAGTATTCATGGATGAATGATGATCAAATGTTACTATAGCATGATCTATGGTAATCAGAATATCTGACTTGCGCACCGCTTCCTTCATAGACTAATCATAGATCATCTTCTCTGTCCGAGAGCTCTCTGTCACTCACCAAATTTCAAAATATTTTGTCCACATCACAAGTTTCGCATTTTCAGGTCACTTCTCCTCTTTGTTGAGAACGGTCTTTGATAGGGACCAACAATCACCATCATCACTAATCACTCCAACAATACTAGCATATAGGGGATTCAAGGATCACCTAGTCGCTTACTGATTTCTGCGCTATTGAGGAGAGTTATTCACAGACGTTGTATTACAGAACATGATGTGCTCCATCACTGAGAGGATGAACGTTCTGTCTTTGTTCTTCTTGTTCCTGCATCTTCTCACGACAAATGCTCAATCCAGTGCAATCAGAGGTTCTCGCCGTTGGGTGGGAAGCTTGTCTGATCAAAGATCTCTCGGTATGATGATGATGGCAACTGCCAAGTCCGACTCCAGGGTCAAGGATTCTGGAGATCGCCCCGATCTACTTCCGGGAGAGTGTGAGATTTGTTCCAAAGGCTTCAAAAACAAGCCCGACTACTTGAAAATTGAGTATAGACCTGATGGAAAAGACTCGCGTTATCAAGATGAAAGAAAAGCATCATGTCGAGCTGGAGCGTATCCCCCAGAAAGTATACTGGTCACCTTCAACAAAGAAAACGACATGCTCGCCTTCGCAGTTTTCAAAGGAGCCGTATTTGAAATTGCTGGACCTTTCAGCTCCACTACATACTTCAACTTTGGTGTGAACGGCGATCACTGCTCAATACATACTTCATGCTCGGTTCCACTTGTTGTCGGAGACCAGATAGGACCCTTTCTCATTGTTGGTGGAGGTGGATCGCTAAACGTTGAATGCAGTCCGGCTACGAACGAGCCTTCGCCGCGTCCTTCAGAACCACCTTCCCCGCCTCCATCAGCATTTCCATCACCGAGTCCAACGATCAGTACCACGCAACCCTCACCCTCACCCTCAACCAGTCCATCCTCACCACCGACAGTTTCTTCGTCTGTCTCTCCAAGCGCAGAACCATCTGCGGCTCCTTCATCGTCACCCAGTGGGGTCCCATCTGGTGCTCCCACCATAGCTGCTACTCCTGGTCCAACAGAAAGTCCTAGCGCCCCACCAAGTTCCTCGCCAAGCTCTCAGCTCTCAGTCTCGCCTTCCGAATCACCCTCTCATTTTCCTTCTGAAAACCCGTCTGCTTTTCCTACTGAGATTCCTTCGTCAATGCCGAGCGCGAGTCCCTCCATACTGCAATCCGGTATTCCATCAGCCACACCAACCACCCTTCCCTCGGAGTTCCCTTCAGTGGCCCCGTCAGTGTTTCCCTCAGAGTTCCCGTCAGTGGTCCCGTCAGTGGTCCCCTCAGTGGTCCCCTCAGTGTTCCCATCAGTGTTCCCGTCAGCATCCCCCTCTGTGCAACCCAGTAGTGATGCTCCAAGCACAGACCCATCAGTTCAGCCTAGTCAAGTGCCGTCATCATCACCAACCGTTGACCTCCTTTGCCCGCTCAGCACTCAGATTGAAACTGAAATCGAAACACAAGACTTTGAGAATGGGCAATGGTCGGGGTGGACGAATGGTGCCGTGGATCAGAGCAACGCAAATTTTACCAACTTTTTGGGTCGCTTTGACCAGACCAGTGCCTTCCCGTCGAAAACGACTTTCTTTCCCGACCTTGCGACTGAAAACATCGTGTTCAAGTTCGATTTCTACGAGATCGACAGTTGGGATGGCGATCAAATTTCTGCTGGACTTGATACATTTGGCATCTCGATAAGTGGAGACGGCACGACTGAATCCATTAGCTTTGGCAACTTCAACTATCAAGCAGACGAAGGGACACAAAGCGCTACAACCAGCTCAGGTATCGCTTGGACAATGACTTCAGACGCTATTGCAGATTCTCCACGGGGTTTCCTGACGGAGTTCCAGGATCAACGCCATACATTTATTGTTGAAGTGCCAAGACTTTTCTTTGCTACGGGTCAGAGTGTCACGATCACAATGGAATGGACGCTCGGGGGTGATGTCGATGAGTTCCTCGGTATTGACAACTTTCGAAGCGTGGCCTGCATCGATACAGTACCAAGCTCTTCTCCTACCAATATGCCATCAAGTCTACCGTCCGTGTCTCCATCGACGACATGTGTCGGGGTTGAAGAAGTTTGTAGCGACGTCATCCCTTGTTGCGATCCTTTCATTTGTCAAGTGGTAGTAGACACTTCTGTATCGCAATGTACAGCAATGTGAGAGTCTTGCTTGGCTGTTCGGTGCAATACCTGTGGAATGAGAGCATTGACAACTTTCGAAGCGGAATCTGCATCGATACAGTTACAAGCTGTTTCCCTACCATAAGGCAGTCGATTCCGCGATCTATCTCGCCATCAGCGTCCGACTGCATTTGTCTCATTTGAAGAAGTTTACCATGTTGGGAATGCGCTGGTGCCGTGTCTAGTATCTGCGGGCTGCCTGTTCGAGTCGAGATTGTGAAAAGAAGCACCCTCACGCAAATCATGGTTGGGGTTGTGCAAGCAGCCAAATATGATATCGACCTGCTGCTCCGAGGAAAGGGATCAACCGAGTCCTCGTCGTCGGCGGACCTTGCTGCATCATGTTTCGGAGGTGATGTCGATGAGTTCATGAGTTCATCGGTATTGACAACTTTCGAAGCGTGGCCTGCATCGATACAGTGCCAAGCTATTCTCCTACCAATATGCCGTCCATAACTCCATCGATGGTTCGGGTTTTGGCAGCGTCATCCCATATTGCAATGGGGCCACTTGTCAAGGGGATTCCACAGAATCGGGCATTTTGAGCATTAGAATCTATGTATAGTAAAATACTCCGAGCAAGACATTGCGCGCAAAATTTAGGCAGCACCACAGCAAGTTTCCGCGCAGCATAAGAGTGTGTCCCCGCTACGCTGCGCGAGGTTAGCTACGTCCGTCCAACTGGACCATGTTCGCTACCTTTCGGCGCATTAGTTTCAATACGAATGTCGAACATAAGTCTCCGTAATCGTGGTACGCTGCAAGAGATACAGTTGCAGCTGGTTGTGCTAGGGTCTATCAAATCACGATTTGCAAGGGAAGAGCCAGCGGAAAGAACACTTGCAACTAACTGAACTAGTGATACTTGTGGCGTTTCACGCAAGTGAGCTCAGGTTCGCTGTCGTCCGACTGAACTACTTCGAGGACGAGAGAGAATACCACACTGCTTCAGCAATGTAATACGTGGGGGTCTTGAAGACTACGATTAACAACGTCTTTAACTTCAGGCATCTAGCCGTCTTCGGCGTTGCCTGTCCCTGTTTTCAGATTGCGAGCATTCAGCACAATTATTTTCGACGCTGTACCCACAATCAACCACTCTTTTGAAGGATGAATAGTCAACGACGTTGGCCGCAGTTTCAGTGCAAGCTTGTCCACCCTTCCATCATCGTCAATACATCCCAACTGAATCCGTTTCGAACATTTCACCACTCGTTGTTGACAAACGCGTTTGTCGTGGTGAGGCAGAACATGAGTCGTTCGTGGCACGACCTGCCAGATTGATCCTGCTGTTGCCAGCACAGGTACGCTAGGAGAACTGTACTTATTGGTGGTTGGCGCAACAACATCTCCCTCCGATGTTAATATCTTGATTGCGGGAGGTTCATTATGGACCTTGACCTTTCGCTCCGTTAAATCCATAGACAGAACCCAACCGCCCGATGTGATCCACGTGATACGACAAGATCCGACTGTGTAAGCTGGTTGCCCTGTAGATACAATCGTTTCGAGTTTCATGCTTTGGACTCCGAAAGCTCCTGCCAAATCTCGCGCGCTCCCCGTGATCGACTTTAGCAGACTTTGCGTCTTCCAAGTACTAACAATCGTGGGTGTCTTGTCGCTAGAGAAGGCTTTGCGAGAGGTCTTCTTCCAATCCAGTAGCACAAAGCTCCCGTCAACACAACCTAGCAGTAGCAAATTGTCTGCCACCATCGACAAGCATGATACTGCCTCTGGACTCTTCCAAGACCACACTATGGAACCTTCCTTCCACAAACAAACAGTGCCACAAGGAAAGCACGCGATTGCATGATTATGAGGAAGGAACTGTAGACACTTGGGTCCTTGATAGCCCACCACGTGGCGTGGAGGCTTGAGCTTTGTGCAGGCAGCAGATGGAGCAATCTTGTCAACAATTAACGCCATGTTGTAAACATAAACTTCACACGTTCCTCGGAAGGACACCAGCAAATGATCATGTTCATTCCAACACAGCTCCGAGACTGTATAGGGGACATAAAATGATAGGATAGGCTGAATGACATCCTTCTGTTTGTCGATGCGCCCTTTGAAATCAGACGCCAAGACTGTATCCCAGTCGTATACCACCAGCTTCTTGTCCATGGCTGTTGCGAGCAAGACCCCCTCTTTGTCAAAGACCATGCAAGACGTAGCTCCAGCGGAGGCATCAAGTACTAGCCACGGACACGGCGACCACGAAGGTGGTTTGGGTCGATGCTGAAGTCGTTGACCACGCGTCGATCGATCGAGTAGTTGAAAAAGAATGGATCGCTTGTATGGATCTGAAAGAGGCTTTGTGTCGCTTGTCCTAAGTCGTGTTCCGTTGCTGTTAACCACAACAAGGTCTGCTGGTGTACTGGTACTGGTACAGGTAGTGTGTTCATCGCTTTCGCAGTCTTTGGCAGCTTTGTCTTCTGCGATTGTGCCCGTCACTGTCTCCACGTGTTGTTGCCAAAGCTGCTGGACTCGAGTGTTGTTGTTGTTGTTGTTGTTGTTGTTGTTGTTGTTGTTGTTGGCCGAGACCATCACCTCACGGCTTGACGTTTTGTTCTCTTTGTCTTTGCTTCGTTTTCGTCGCTTGTCATTATCCCTGGGTCCTGTATGGATACCAGTACATGATGTACTAGTACTCTTCTGGCGTGCTTCAATGAGGATTGAATCCACCTGAGAAGCCGGCTGAAAGAAAGCAAACATCGTCCGTTGTTTACTCATGGTGGTTTATAGATTCAGTAATCAATTGCGTTGTTCAACAGCGGAGCGTTAGTGTGTCGATACAACCGTACTCGAGTATGGTGTTCAATAACAATCTCAAGTCGTCGAAAGCGTGCGCTGCGTTTTGGTTCGTTTCTGCACTGGGAACTCTTGCGCAACATGATTTTGAATTTGCAAATTCCACCCACAAAATTTGAATTTGCTTCCAAAACAAAAAAATTGGCGCGCAAATACCATGCTAGTAGTACTGTCTACTGGTACTTGAAGTCCACTACACGTACTGTATTGTTACGACACTACACTGTATTGGGTCATCGTCCGCGACGCACAACAGAAAAACAATGGAGACACGATCCAGGCAAGAAATCTTCAGCGACGACACAAACAAGCGATGGAAGAGGCATTGCACCGACTGATCATTCTCTCAAGACTGAATTTGCACATGCATGATTGGTGTGTGTGAGTGCTTCATTCCACAAGCTTCGTAGAGACAGTTCAGTACAGTGTATTCTTGAAGGGATTTCAAATTGTAACAGTTGAGACTACAAGACTTGAGAGTTGAGTGGATGTATGTTTCGACGACGACCAACCAGCATGAACAACGAACGCTATTTACCAGTGAACAATGACGAACGAGAAGAGCATGCTGCCGAAACAGAGGATCTATCGTTTGCTTGGAGACCAAAGCCAAAATTCAAGCCGTTGGCTCAAGAAGAGGTCCTCGAGGACGAGAGCGATGAAATTGACGACGACGATCGAACCACACCGACCGATAATCGAGAAACACCGCTGTCACGAACCAATAGCGAAGTCTGGGACGAGGATGAAGACTTGCAACGATATCAACTTGATTTCAGCAACACTTCAATGGAACAACGACTCAAGGCATCCACAACGTTGGACGATTCCATCCAACAAGGGCAAATCACGATCCGAATGCTCTACAAGGTCTTTCGTGAAACGCAAACGGAAACACGCCGTCTGCGAGTTGAGAAACTTTTAAGTGCCAGTACAGATCGAGACAAACTCTGGATCAATCTTTATTCATGGTGCGATATATACGATCGTGGTGCAATGCTACTTGTCAGTATCACGGGTCTTTGGTTGTTGATTTCAACCCTTCTTCACCAGATTTTTTGGTCTGTCTTGGCTGTTTTATTCTTTTGTGCGAGAATCTCGGCCAAGCCGATATATTGGTACATGTGGGGGCGACACATTGCAAGAAAGCGAAAGGTCACGATTGAAATCTACGAAGAATTGAACCAAATGGGCACTGAAGCAACAGCGAACAATACGGCTGACAGCACTGTAGAAATTGTATAACTTCCTTAGACTCTGAGACTTCCCTTATCAAGAAGAGGCTTGGCGCCCCCTTGGCTGAGATGTTGAAGAGCCATCTTTTGCTTCAACGCCGTTAGAGATTCACCCAGATTGAGATACTGAGTATTGGCCTGGGGTGATGGGAGCGATTCTTCGTCGTGGACACCCAAGGCAGACTACTAAGCGTCTCCCAAGTAAGACATGGATACTAGACTACCATTTATTGGGTGCTGGTACGAATCTTCTCCCTGGTTGATTCGTGAGCAACTCTTTTGCTCCAGCATGGACTACGCGAAATGTCTAATTTCAAGGTAGGACTACAACAAGCTCTCTGGACGCAGCTTGAAGGGCGCCATATTGGTTATAGACGTCATGTTGGATCATTTATGCCGAACAACGTTATCCATTCATTCAGACTCCGATTCCGGGTAGTCTTTGCACCGCCATGGACTTCTTCTTGCCCTTCTTGTTTCCTCTAGGCTTCCAGCTGAGAGGAATCCAGTACGATAGTACTAGTAACACTCTTCTAGATTCCTTGTTACATAGGAGTCCTAGGAGCATCACAGGTTATGAGCCCAACGCATGCCAGATCAATAGAGTTGCGAGTTGGACAGCCATAGAGAGTGGTCTTTGACCACAAGCACTATGATTCTCTCAACACTGATCTTGAGTCGATCAAGAAGATGTCAACGACTACAAAATGATCCAAAAGTACTTTGAAAAGACCAAGGGATCAAACTCCAGAGCTCAGCTTTTGGACATTTGGACGGTTGGGCGAGGAGGGTGATGTGCTATGATGTCTCAAGTTTGTATCCCATACATGCTCTACTAGATTACCGGCTGGACATGTTCTCAATAGTAAAACTCTTGACTAAAATTGTTTGGTTGTCATGGTTTTGCCATATGTGCATGGCATTGGCTGGGTGCGCAAGCAAATCTGTAGTGCAACCCCTGACCATGCAATAGTGATGACAGTCATCAACACTGCTTTTCTTGGTGACTCTAAAACAAGAAGAATTCTCTTGCCGGTTGATGGTGTGATTCCCTTTGCATCTGATGAGAAACCAACATACCATTCAATGGTGGCCTATCTTCTACATTGGATGTATTGTCCAACAACCTCACTGTCGCTGCCTTAGAATAACAATTGAATTGGTGAAGAAACATGAAACTAGCGGGACTAAAATTGACTTCCCAAAAGAATCCGATGGTTTGCCTCAATGGTTCCTGGCACACTTGAATCTTTGGGGTGGATCCACTACTGCCATGGAATCCTTCCATCATATGTGTTGAGTGTGTTCACCTGATAAGCTTATTGAAAATGGCTAAAGTAGGCTCGCATGAGCTCAAAGTAGCTCAATGTTGTCTTTATAAGTATGAGAATTTATCCCAGCTTTCTCCTCTCTATTTACAAGCAACAAGCTCCTGTTTTGACTACACGTAGCCATCTTCAATCAACAGACTCCACAATGGATATGTTGGTGATGGGGCTTTGCCAACTTCTTCCTCTGCCCCTCTCTGTCTGAGAATCTGAGAGGGGCTGTCTTGTATGTGGCTGTCTTGTGTGATTACCCTTCTGTGTATGGTGCTTTGGACATTGTTGGTACCTGCAGGTGGTGGATGATTGGTTGGATGGACCTGCTGGTTCTGTTCCTTGAACCAGAAAACCCAACAGGGATGACCAAGACAAAAGCATACCAGTGGAAAAGCAAAGCTGTAGCCAAGACAATGGCAAAAATTGTGGACACGTGGGAGATGAGTGAAAGCACCATGATCATAGGAGCAGAATACAGTGTCCATCCAGTAGTATTAGCATGCTGTTCATGGGAGTAAAAAGAAGTCATCCGAATCATCCAAAAGAGTACAGCATCAAGGAGCAGCAAAATTGCCAAGAGGTGTCCATAAGTCTTCTAATGCTCATTTTCAAGCATGTTTCCAGGTTCAAGGAAAAGGTACTTGGCCACAATCACAGCCCCCCAAAACCCAATTTTATAAGGAAAATCTTGGGAAAGTACCTGGTCAAGCTGACTTGTGTCCACCATCCTCCTCCCAATGTTCCTGATGCTACTCATTAGTTGTTGCAAATCTTCCATCTTGAAGTGACAACAAGATGAGCAGCAAACAATGGAATAATTCTGACACCCTTGCTCTTGTGTCAGAGAGTGTGTGGGTCACTGAGAGATGAATGGCTGTGGTGATCTGATGAGATTTTATTGAACATACATCATGGTGGCCAGGAATGTTACATCATGGTGGTGGCCCGAGAATGCTACATTTTGAGACACAAAGGTGTCCAGGGCTGTAGTGTTTAGTGAGGCGTGGGACTCCATATTATTTCCAGTAGAGTTCTACCAAGAGAAAAATAATCCTAGATTTGGAAGTGGTATAGAATAAAACTGCCATCCATAGCAGGTCTATTAGGTACTTTTGACTATGTGACAAATTGGCCTTTGATATATGAATATGTAGCAGTTCAGTGTGTGGCTGATCCAAAGTCCAGAAACCACCTAGCACCGTATTGTGTAGTAGTCCATTATTCTTGTATCCAATTGATGAGCAATTGTGATAATCCTAGCCCACTATAAGTGCTGCTCTTGTGCAGGGTTTACTGCAGCAGCTTGTTGGTTTCTGGTAGACCTTAGCTGTCGATTAGAGCAGCACAAAGATGTGGCAGTCTGCCAACAGGGCCTGGGCCAAACACAATTACAATGAGTTGGGTAACTGGCTTCACTGTATCAAGTGGCTTTTGGGCAGTATATACTACCAATGTGGAATATCTTTTTAAATTGCCTATAGCATGACTGGAGGCTGGGGCACCCTGATTGTTCCCTGAACACCTTCTGCAGGTGTGGCATATTTGTCAGCCAATCCTATTGGGTCTGACCGTCGTACGGTGGCTTGGTGGCGACATGGCCCATCTTTGATTGGTCTCTCTTCTCTAGTTCTCACTCTCTAACCTAGAACCATTCCCATGACAGGCACCTTTGGGTGATTGCTCTTGTCTCTAGTAGGTTCCTAGATTAACAGTTTTATTGTTCTACTCTGTATCAAGAGGTTTCCCTTCATTGAGCTTTCCCTGTTCTTCACAACAGGAGCTATTCATCCACACTCTCTTCAACGCATCATCCTTCCTCTGCATTGTCTTTTCATCTAACAATGTCCGCAATCTCCCCTTTCAAGACATTTCAGCATTTTGGTGAACTGCAGACCACCCCCGTATTGGGACCACCCCCGTATTGGGAGAAAGATACTCTCTCCAATATACTCTTGGTTTCTCTGTTGGAATCAAAGTCTTTCTTGATGCACGCAATCTTGGATTTGTCAATATTTGTGGCTCTCATTGAATCCTTACTCAACAACCTTTACAAGGAACTCTGCAATAAATTCAAGGATGCCCCTTTGAAAAAATGGCATTATTGCAAAGATCTCATATCCAGCAATTCTTTTGTCTGATTCAATTCATTGTCCTTGGCAGATCTGTTGCTGCAACACCAACAACGATAGAAATCAAAATATTCATTGCATCGATTGATCAAGGGCTTTTGGGTGCAAATCTACTCTCTCCCCAATCCTCCAACGTGTGTCCCTATCACCCCCAGGTCATACAATGACTGCCTGATGGCTCCAAGTTGAGTGAGGCACTTTTAATGTGGGATGGTGGTAATACATCATGGATTGATGGGCAGGACATGTAGCTTGGATCAAGATGGGTCAGTTCCTGGATTTCAAGGCTGTGCTTGAAGATGAAACTACAATGCTGTAGCAGATATTGCTCATTCTTCTATTTAATACAGCAGAAGCCTTTGGGCAGTGATGCCCCACGGAAACAATCTCCTAGACGCACATTTTGCACATGCGACTGCTCTTGTCAAGCGGTACATGAAACGTGTCCAACAAAACCAACAGAATAGAGTTACCTTGCCAGCTGAGCTTGTGGATGCATTATCCAATCAGGGTGGGCTGAAGAACTGTGGAGTGCAACTGGTGACCTTTGACAAGGACGTGGCAAAGAAATTGAAGGAGTTGTCTGATATAATGTGCTTGTTGGTTGCGAAGAAGATGAAAAAGTATTTCAGGAGATGCAATGAAATCAACTACTTTCCAGACCTTGACTCTGCGGATGGAAAACAGTTCTGCATCAATGATAAGGGGTACTTGGAGATTGGCTGGGGTGCTCGCTTTTTTGTTGACGTCACACGAGGCACTGTGGAGGTGATAGAACAAGATGACAAAAGGTATGGCAATCACATCAATATTGGGACTCTGTCTATACACGAAATTGAGGACAGTGGGTAGATGATACTAGGGAGGAGGGAGTCACAGTTTCCTTTTTGGAGGTTGCAAGTGATGACTCCATCAATGACGACAATGATGATGGCATGGAGGGCAATGGCAGCGATGTAAAAGAGGTTGACACTGAGGATGACATGTCTGTCAACAAGGATACGATGACACACGTGAGATTCACGAGTCTGAGGACGAGAGCAACGAATCGGGGGTTGGTGACTTGGAAGCATTTGTCAATTCAGCGGAGACAAGTGAAAAGCCTCTCAAGTCTACAAATGGCATGGCTATGTACTGGCCGCCTGACATGATATCAGGAATAAAGGTGGAGAAAGTGATGCAGCTAGGAACAGTGTTGAGCACAACTTTAGCGGCAAAACGTGCAAGAGTATGAGGGCAGCAGCATCAACAAAAGAGACAGCAAATGAATATGATTTCGCAGGGCATACAAATGCTGATTAGTGAAGGGTTTGGTTGACTTGGAATATGAAGAGGAGATGACAAGTCGCAAGCCCCCGAGTTTGAGAAAGCGCGTGGTTATGTTATTCCTTCTCAGTTCAGGATGGCACTTGGTTGGGCGCGCCAAAAGGCCCAAGGGAAGATGTATGGCAAGAACTACATCGATCGGTATTGAGACAACATTTTTGACACGTTTGTGAAGGGAGTGGAAGACTCCAGTCTCAAAAAGGGGCCATCAGCAATGATGGAGGTGCTGCAGAGGAATCACACCGGGGTACACCCTTCCTAATTATGTTGAAGTTCAATCTCTCATGGGGAACGTATTTGACAGTCAAAGGAAGGAAAGACCACTTACATGATGGCCCTTATTGACGGCGACGGCAACGACAAACTTCACAAGGAGGATGATGACATGGATGGCGAGAGTAGTGGCGGTGGTGTTGATAGTATCAACACAGCTAGAGTTGCTACCATCATGGAGGAAGCGATAGCCATGATTGAGAAGTATGGAGGCAACCTTCTGTTGCGGGAAGTGTATACTGTCGCACTGGCCAAACCTACCGTTGGCTCTTACTGTTACTTTTTCCTACCTGTCACTGTCTCTGCATGTACCGTACCTTTGTACGTACTACTGTCTCCGCATGTACCGTACCTTCGTACGTACTACTCTCCTTCACAAGATCTCCACACACCCATACTGCCTCGCATACAACGATACGGTCATTGTAACCAATCCCGAGTCATTGTTCCTCCTCACTTTATGGCGCGCGCCCGAATCCTCACTGCTATTGCTTTATGACAACTTTCCCTGACCTGTCTCGAATTATGGCGCGCCATTTCTCTTCGCCTAAGTAATTATGGCGCGCCACAACCTTACGAACTTTCGGCCCTGCAACCCTGACATCCTCTGCCCTATGAATCTGCGTATTCGATTCACTAACAGACGAATGCCAGTCATTGCGCCATAGATACGATCGATCTGGAACTTTACCTTTGGTCATCGCAATCCATGTCCCTTTGGCGTTTGCAAGTTTGTTCCTGAGTTTATTGTTTGTTCAGATTATGTTTTCTAACAGTTGTCTTAGAAACGTAGTTTGATTTACGCCACAGCCTCCTGATATAAGTATCCAATGATTCTTGTAGTCTACCTGCTTCTGAGAGTAGAGACTGACATCTCTGACTTCTCCACCAGCTTCCTGCTGTTGCAGATCTCCGATTGACTAACAATTTCTTCCCTCTCTGTCAAGGATCTCGCTCTGTTCCTCGGCGGTTCCCAAGACTTCCTCCCCCTATTCTCCAAGCAGACTCTCTGACTATACAATGGCTACTGTGGAAGGCTCGCAACAGGTTATGAGCAGCCCAGATGGGCCTATTCTCACGAAAGGCGATGTTTCTCCTTTTACTCAGCCCTTAGTCCCGGCGGATTTGACACACCTCTGCACACCACTGCGCGCACTATGTAGACAACCACACACTATTCACTTGTCCGAGCGTTGAGTTTATATATTATATTTGTAGATATATAGTTGTATTGAGGTGTGACGAAATCAGCCTCATATACCACCGTAAAAGGGGTATGGTGCGAATCACGAGTTTTCACGACCCAACGCAGGTGACGGCCAGACCGGTGGCTGACAGCCAGCGGTTCGATGCATCTACTCACGTGTGAGCTGAACCGTCACCCAACGAAATCTCACAATCGTCGAATCATCATCGTGATCGACTGATTGCCTCAACCAGCACTACTGCAACTTCAGCACACGTCCCTTTGCTGTCTCGGGCTCAGGAGGACCCCGTACAGGTACTCAGGAGACCGATCAAGACAGGTAACAAACACGACGCGACAAACAGAAATTTGCTTCTTGTGAATTTTTTGTGACTCGCGTGTGCCTCGCCCATGTCGACTTCTTGCTTCGCTGCTTTACGTGTTGCGACGGGATCTGTTGATGGCGCCCTGCACCATCGCCCCATTCCGTACACACTAGAGGAACGGGGGGGTGAGATCCTCATCAGGTGAGGAGATGCTTGTATCGCTTGTTTTGTTGGAGGATCCTGTTTCTTTGTGCTGCAAGATCGTGAAGACGTCACGAGACACTCGTACGCGTTTTTGCATGCGTTTGAATTGTGGGCTACACAAAGCGACGACAGGAGTGGAGGCAGCGGAATTGGCCCCTGGCTTGTTTTTGCATTCGGGCGTGAGCAACAACAGACAGACGTGTTTGTTGCGGCCGTCGATCTCAACCCGAATCCTCTCTGGCGAAGCCACCAAAACTCTGGTAGCTCTCAATGAGGGAGTGCCGATTGACGATGCGATCAACGTCATGGCCATCATTAATGAAGGTGATGATGGCAAGATTTGGACAGGAGAATCGGTACTGGAGATGCACCGGAAGTATCGAGAGGGAGAGTATGACAGGGGGCTCGAATCGCAAGGGCTGACACCACAAAGTGCTGCAGCTGCAGAACAGGGAGGTTTCGGTTTTGGAGCCTCGTCGCCAGCCAAGTCGGCGGGGTTTGTGTCTCCGGCAGGGAGCGCGGGTGACATCAGCAGACTATTGGATGACGACGATCTGCTGGACGGAGATTTTGATTTTTTGAAGGCGTCGGACGAAGCCGATGAGGAGTTCGATCCAGAGAAATTTCGACGGTTAGCGAAACATGTGTGAGACTTCAGAAAGGCGTGGAAGGCCGCCAAGCCCACCATTTTGAATGTGGACACAGCCACGGCGGAGCTCCGAAAGCAGGCTAGAGACACAAACATCAAAGTGGCTAGCCAGAGTGACATATGCCTAACTCTTAGACAGGACGTGGATGCGCTGGAGGCGGCCACGAAAGCGCTAAAGACAGACATGGACGAGGTGATTCACGTGATGACGGCGGCGGACGAATTGCCCGCAACGGTCAAGTTGGTCAACCGTCTGAATGCTTTTGTGAACGCCAGCTCGGACACGGATGGAAAGGGATTGGAGAGGTGGTTGGAGAGCAGGGGGCTGAGTGGAGCAGCTACTGCGAGGACATCGTCCGGTGGATCTTGTTTCTCTACGCTACGAGTAGGAACTGGGATTCCCAGCTCCAATGCATCGATGACGGGGAACGGAGAAAGCGACCGGGTGGAAGAGCGATTCGCGGATATGGAGGAACGCCACCAACGAGAGCTACGGACTCTAACGGCTCGTCTGCAATCTCTCGAAATGAACGCGACAGGGCGCGTGGGAGCAAATTCTGGAGGCTTGGGCGTTCTGGCTGGAAACAATCTGCACCCGGAGATGCTTGCGCAAATCACGGCGCTGACTGCCAGGCTAGCGGACGTGGAATCGCGGGGCAACGACGTGCCTGTGGTAGTGGGTCGACAACGCTTTGCCTCCTTGTCGGATGTCAGTGCGTTCGTGAATCTATATTTTGCGACCGAAGACGATGTGTATTTCGCGGTACAGTCGGACATCATGATTGGTCTGCAGCGGTTGAAGATGGCAGGACAGGATGCGACTACGGACGCAGTGAACGCCAAGAAGGTGAACCTGGACGCGCGAGAGGTTTTGGCTTTGGGATCCTACTCCCTTACGTTGCCGCGAATCTTCGACTCGTCGGGAGCTACAGCGTTGGGTTCCACAAAGCACCCTCTTCCCTTGTGCAAGACGTGGAAAGAATGGTCTGACCCTCAGATCGGGCTCCGCGCTCGGTCCCAAGCGGAAGGAGCAAACGAGTACCGGATGTCAATGTCACGTTTGCTGGGAATGAACCTGCCGTCGGAAGCGCATTTGCTCTTCACCACCATGCTGAGCGAGAGTGCAAATCATTGGACGAGCTTGTGTGGATTTATCGACAGTTTGTACCACCTCTACCATGGGGTTTACGGAATGACCGACGCCGCTTCGTGGAACTTGACCGGAACAGCGGTTCTCACCATTTTCCGGGAGCTGAGGAAGATGCGCGTCATGGGTCAAGATTTGATGTCGGAATCTGGAGATTTGACGCGGCGTGACCGCTTGACACGAGCTGTTTGGGCCTCACTACGGGCGATGCGGCTCATGAACGAGTACCTGGAGGCCAGCAACTTCGTGGGTCATCCGTCGCTCGCCCATGTGAACGCAGAGCATTTGCTGCGGGACCGAGTCAGCCGTTCCGAATTTGATCAACTAAGGGCCACCACCAATGGCGCCCAAACCGGTTTGAACAATATCCTTCCGGATCTTGACCGTCTCTTGGCGCACGCCAACTTGCAGCCGGCTCGTCCTCGAGGTCGGGGCGGAGCAGCTCGGCCCAACTGAAGGTTGGGGAATCCGCATCTTATTGGCGCTGCTCCAGCAGCGATATCAACTGGGCTGCGCCCTGCTTCATGGATTTGGTGGGGTGCAAAAGTGGGTCGACCTGGCAAGACGGTGTCGTGGGCGTGTGAACCTCACGGACGGATTGTCCGGTTCAAGGGTGGGGCACTGACGGTTGGAAAGGGAACCCTGTCAGAGGCGGTGGGTTGCGACGGAGGCGTGGTTGGTCGCGTCTCACAGGGTGGGACGGCCAAGGTGGGGACGGTGGTCACAGGCATCATGTCCTTACCTGGTACGATGATGGACGTCCTGATTGTAGGCTCGACGTGGGCCAGGTCTAGCTGGCTGCCAGTGGCGCTGAGTGTGGGATGCTGGCGTATTGTGGGATTCGTCAGCGAGGACCAGACTCTACTGGGAGGGTTGGAACATGTTCCGTTGATGTCTTCCGGTGACGCTCTGGACAGGCTCGGATGGACGACCGGGGTCTGTGTCCTGCTGGACGACGATTGCTCCGCGAGGTCTCGGGTGGAGGTGCTTGCGCGGGCAAGTATCGTGGTGGCGTTGGCCCCCATACCCGAGGTGGCTCACTGGAAGCATGAGACTAGGACGGGCAGTCACTGGGTTTACGGCGGCGTGAGCACTAGTGTGGCCACCGTGCAGTTATATTGGACCGAGGATGGGCCCAGCATGACTTGCGCGCGCCTTCCAGTGCATCACTTTGATCGCCTCCTACGGTCCGTCCTGGGCCACGGTCAGATCGGGAAGCAATGTCGCGCCGACCCCTTTCGGAACGCTGCCTGCTCGGGTGCGGTGGTGTCAACACGGCGTCTCAAACACGGTTTGCAAGTGTCGGGAGCTGGCTTGTTTCCCATCGAACGCCCACAGGCTGCCGTGGTCGTGCCTTGCTACAAGCTTGGGCCCCGTGGGTGGGTATGGCGTCAGTTGACAAACATTGAGCGGGCGGCGGTGGTGGATATTCCTGTGCTGCATGAGCATTTGGAATGGGAATTTACTCGCATCCGCCCTGGATTGCTCATTCAAGGCCTCTTGGTAGAAATGATAAACGAGGGGGGAAAGAGAGACGACTCTGGGTTTCCTTTCGTGATGCAAGCCGAGGAGGAGGAAAGCAAACGACAACAGGGGCCCCGGCCCAACTCGGACCGAAAACGTGCTAAGATTGAGCCGATGCCCATGCCGGGTCCGAAACCAATGGAAGTGGTGGCGGAAAAGCAAGGGGAGCCGAGGAATGAAGAGAGAACAAGGAAGGAAAAGGCGGTCAAACACGACGACGCAAAGGCACCTACGCACGTGTGGAGACGGTTCTTGTTGCTGCGACGGTTCGGACGGGTGGGTCAGGAACTTGACCAGACAGTCGTGGGACGTCGGAAGCTGGTGGAGGAGTACTGGCCGACCTTGGTGGGAGATGAAAAGACACGAGACGAAACATCACGTCGTTACGGGGATCATCTGGGACTGCCGGCAAAGGCCATGTTGACAGTGGAGGGTGGGGCTGTGGAGGAAAGAGAGGTGGTATGGGACCCAGGCGGGCGCTCATACAAGTGGACGCCCCAGAGCGGACTGTCCTCTTATCGGGCAATGTGGGAACTGAAGCACTTGGATCGGGCGATTGCCACCCTCCGGAATGGGATGCTGCGTTGGTGGAAACGCAAGGTGACTAAGCATTTTTTGGCGTATTGGCGGAGAGACTTTGGAGAACACACCTGGACGGTGCGAGAAGGGAAGGAGGAAGTGGTGGCTCACTGGACGGAAGAAGATCCCGAGGCCTTGTTGGTAGAGGCAGGAGGGCTGGTGGACCACCATCGTCCCTGCGTTGTGGAGGATAAAACAGGGGTGTATGTGTGGGAGAGAGGAGGACGAAAGACGTACAGGAGGTGGATAAAGGGTTTCGTTGGGCATCGGAGCAGGTGGTGGTCAACCGGAGCCGATGCGGTGCGGCGAGGGGCCAACACGGACTGGTGGAATTGGAAACAGGGTAGCACTCTGTTTTATTGGAGGTGGCCAGAATGGTACCGGGACGTCGCCATGTTGGGTATGAAGGTCCATTTCTCCGGAAGGCTAGCTCACAATCTAGCCCGTCAACCTCGGCCTACCACAGAGCAGGAGCGCACCCTTCAGGAACAAAAATTGAAGACCGTTGTGGAGCGCGGATATATCAGCTTTGTGGACAAGGTAAAATCCTACACGTCCTTCTTTTCCGTGCCCAAAGGCTTGGAAGACATACGAATGGTGTACGACGCGTCCAAGAGTGGGCTCAATGAAGTCCTCTGGGTGCCCCGTTTCCCGCTGCCCACGATCGAGACACACTTGAGAGCGGTCATTCCTGGGACGTGGATGGCAGACTTGGACGTGGGTGAGATGTTCCTCAACCTCCCGTTGCACGAGGATCTCCGCAGGTTATGTGGAGTTGACTTGGAGCACTATCAAGATATTCTCCTACCTGCTGCCCGGGCAGCCCGGCGTGCCTTTAAACCCCGAAACATGGCATGGGACAGATGCGCTATGGGATTGAGGATCTCTCCTTACAGCACTGTGAGAAGCATGATGGTAGCGGAGGAGATCATTTTGGGTGACCGGGAGGATCCCGAGAATGTGTATCGTTGGGACAGGGTGGAGACCAACTATCCTGGAAGTCCCGACTATGATCCGAGAATGCCGTGGGTCTACAAGGTCCGGGCGGAGGGCGACATGGTGGCGGACTTCTTCGGGTACGTAGACGACCAGCGTAACACTAGGCCTACGGAATCAGAGTGCTGGACGGCCTCGCGTCAGATTGGAGCCACCAACACCTGGCTCGGCATCCAGGATGCAGCCAGAAAGAGGAGAGAACCAAGTCTGCAGCCTGGCACGTGGGCGGGATCCATTATCGATTCAGCCAATGACACGGTGACGGTCAGAGTGGCTCAGGAAAAATGGGATAAGGCCAGGAAGTACGTGGAGGAGCTGGTGGCCATGTGGCAGGATGGTGACACGGGAGATCACAAGCGCCTCGAGACCTTGCGGGGCTTTCTGTTGTACCTCACGCACACGTACCCCTTCATGACCCCTTACATCAAGGGCTTACACAACACGATCGATGGGTGGCGTCCGGACCGGGACGCAGAAGGCTTTCGGGATCCGAAGGCAGCGAAAGATGGAAGGCAGGCTGGATTGGGAGAGCCCCTTCCCCGGAACAGAAAGGAGGTCATGGAATGGCAGGAGGAAGGCAAGATCTGGGTTCCCAGAACGTTGGAAGAGCGGTGATACATGTAGCCTATGGATTCGGTGATGCCTCCGGGACTGGTCACGCTTCCACTTTCCTGGATCATCTGGGACATGGGGAGGAAGGGCCGGTGCGCTATCGCTTTGGACAATGGTGCACGGAGATTTCAGAGCACAGCAGCAACAACCGAGAGTTGAGAAACCTGGTCGACTCCCTCGAACATTTCGTGGAGGATCGTGACCTGGTGGGTGCGGAAATTTTCCTGTGCACAGACAACTCGACAGCCGAGGCTGCGTTTTGGAAGGGAAACAGTTCGTCTCCCCATTTGTTTGAGCTGATTTTGAGGCTCAAGGGATTGACGGCTCGGCGAGGATTGATCTTGCATGTCCTGCATGTGAGTGGGAAGCAAATGATTCGCCAGGGCACCGACGGGTGCTCTCGGGCGGATTTCTTGGCCGGAGTCATGTCAGGGGAGAAAATGGCCAAGTTTCTCCCACTTCATCTCAATGTGGAAGAGAGAAATCCGGGGACCGGG
>JAVCKV010015482.1:0-25747 GCA_032274145.1 Herpochondria borealis | reverse complement strand
TTTTGATCCACCGAAGGCAGCCAAGGGAGATGGCAAGGACAACGACGAGACCGACAAATCGTCACCGCCAAAGGTCTTCGGCGGAGGATTCCCAGCAGCGAAAGCATCACCGGTCAAGGGAAGTCGAAGTCCTTTTGATCCACCGAAGCAGGCACCCAAGGAGGAGGGCAACGAGGACAAAGAAAAAGCAACGCCGGCAGCGTCGTCACCGTCAAAGTTCGGAGGATTCCCAGCAGCGAAAGCATCACCCGTCAAGGGAAGTCCATTTGATCCACCGCAAGGAGCCACGGAAGACGGCAAGGACAACGACAACAAATCGTCACCGCCAAAGGTCTTTGGCGGAGGATTCCCAGCAGCGAAAGCACCACCGGTCAAGGGAAGTCGAAGTCCTTTTGATCCACCGAAAGCAGCCAAGGAAGACGGCAAGGGCAATGACGACAGTGACGACAATGTCAAATCACCGTCAGAAGCATCTGCACCGCCAAAGGTTCTTGGGAAATTTCCACCGTCGAAAGCATCACCTTTCGACAAGAAGAGCAAATCATCGTCGGAAGCATCGTCGCCACCGAACGTCTTCGGAAAGTTTCCAGCCGCGAAAGCATCACCTTTCGACAAGAAAAGCAAACCACCAGCGGCACCATCGGAAGGCTTGGGGAAAGCATCACCTGTTAAGGGAAGCAAGAAAGAGGACGAACTCAACGACAAGACAAGCAAATCACCGTCGGATGCATCATCACCGCCAAAGGCCTTCGGCAAATTCCCACCGGCGAAAGCAGCACCTTTCAAGGGAAGCCCTTTTGATTCACCGCAGGCAGGCAAGGAAGACGGCAAGGACAACGGTGAGAAAGCAAAATCGCCGTTGGAGGCATCGTCACAGACGAAGGCTTTTGGCAAATTCCCACCTGCGAAATCATCACCTGTCACGGGAAGCCCCTTTGATCCGCCGCGGGCAGGCAAGGAAGATGGCACGGATAACGGCGAGAAAACAAAATCACCGTTGGAGGCATCGTCACAGACGAAGGCTTTTGGCAAATTCCCACCTGCGAAAGCATCGTCTGTCAAGGGAAGTCCCTTTGATCCGCCGCAGGCAGGCAAGGAAGATGGCAAGGACAACGGTGGGAAAACAAAATCATCGTTGGAGGCATCATCACAGACAAGGGCCTTCGGAAAATTTCCACCGGCGAAACCATCACCTGTCAAGAGAAGTCCTTTTGCTCGACCGCAGGCAGGCGAGGAGGATGACAAGGGCGACGAGGAGAATGACAAATCGCCTTCGAAAGCATCGGCACCGCCAAAGTTTGGAGGATTTCCACCGGCGAAAGTATCACCTGTGAAGGGAAATCCACTCCTGGCAGAAAAGGAAGTTGACAAGGGCAACGATGAGAACGACAAGGTGCCGTCGAAACCATCGGCACCACCAATGTTCGGAGGATTTCCACCGGCGAAAGCATCACCTGTGAAGGGGAGTCCTTTTGGTACACCACAGGCAGCCAAGGACGATGGTAAAGGTATCGACGAGAACGACAAATCATCGTATGAAGCATCGTCGCAGACAAGGGCCTTCGGAAAATTTCCACCCGCGAAAGCATCACCTGTGAAGGGAAGTCCTTTCGGTTCACCGGAGGCAGGCAAGGAGGATGACAAGGGCGACGAGGAGAACGACAAATTGCCGTCGAAGGCATCGGCACCGCCAAAGGCCTTCGTTGGATTTTCACCTGCGAAGGCATCACCTGCCAAGGGAAGTCCTTTAGGTCCACCGCAAGCAGCCAAGGAAGACGGCAAGGACAACGACGAGAAAGGCAAAGCAACGTCGGAAGCATCGTCACAGACAAAGGCCTTCGGAAAGTTTCCACCGGCGAAACCATCACCTGGCAAGGGAAGCGTTGCTGACCGAAATCTGGCACCCACGGAAGACGACGAGGGCAAGGATGAGAAAGGTAAAGCAAGGTCAGAAGCATCGTCGCCTCCAAAGGTCTTCGGAAGCTTTGCAGTTGCAAAACCATCAGCTTTCGATAAGAAAAGAAAATCAGCGTCAGAAGCATCGTCATCACCGAAGGTCTTCGACAAAGTTCCAGAGGCAAAAGAATCACCTGCCAAGGGAAGTTTAGATGGTGGACAAGAGGCAGTCGAGGACGCGGGCAAGGACAAGGACAATGATGCGAAAGGCCAACTATCATCAGAAACATCATCATCGCCAAAGGGCTTCAGTAAATTGCGAAAGGTCTTCGGAAAATTTCAAGGTGCGAAAGCACCACCTCTCGACGAGAAAAAGATATCATCGTCCGAAGCATTGTCATCGCAAGGCTTTAAGATTCGCCAAGTGGCGGAACCTCCACATGTCAAGGAAGAAACTCAAGAAAAACGAGGTTCGTCCAAGGGACAAGAGAGCGAAGGTCGTGATAAGGTGGTGCCATCAGAGGCATCACGCGTGGAAGATCTGGAGAATCGGCTGGAGGATGCCTCTAAAGATAACAATGACGAACGCAGTTATGAGCAAGACGAGTCATCATCGAAACCTTCCAAATTGATGGAATACGGCATTGACTGGACGCAGCTTGCACGAGAGGGAAGGTTCGAGGAAGTACTGGAGCGGGACGACGAACTGATGAATTGCTTAAACATTTTGGTGCGACGTCGGAAAAATAGTGCCTGCATGATTGGGGAACCAGGTGTGGGAAAGAAATCCATTGTCAAGGGACTGGCACACATTCTCGCGTCAGAAGAAAAATGTCCGGTGCCATTGAGAGGTTTTCGCATTGTTGAGCTTGAGTTGGGGAAACTCTTTGCTAGATCCCATGGGGAATTCGAAGATTGCCTTCAAGAGATTCTCGACGAGCTTGTTAGTGAAGATGCCTCAAAAACAATTATATTTTTAGACGAGATTCATACGATTGTTGGTTCTGGCTCCACCCGAAGAGGTGGTGGGCTAGATGCGGCTGCTGGTTTGCTGAAACCACTTCTTGCCCGAGGTGAGCTCCAAGTTTTGGGAACCACATCGAATGCCGATTATCAGCAGCATATTGCCAGAGACCCATCCTTTGAGCGAAACCTGCAGCCGGTTCTTGTCAAAGAGCTAAGTGTGGATCAGACAGTTAATATCCTGAAAGCACTGAAACCTTCCTACGAAAAGCACCACCACGTCACTTTTTCGCCCGGCAGTTTGGAATCCGCCGCGAAGCTCTCTGACCGGTATATTGGAGATAGATTCCTGCCAGACAAGGCGATTGACATTCTCGACCAAGCTGGCGCACTGGCTGTCCTCAATGGGGACGTCTCGGGTGATACATTTCTCGTGGACAAGAAAATTGTGACAGACGCAGTCAGCGCGTGGTCCAATGTGCCAGCTAGCAAAATGCAAGTTGAAGAGATGGATCAATTGAAAGCTCTGGAAGAGGACCTGTCCGATCGAGTCAAGGGACAGGATCATGCTGTTCGTACAGTGGCAAAAGCTGTGCGTCGAGCTTGTAGCGGAGTGCGCAGTGCTCAGAGACCGATTGCCACGATGTTGTTTGCTGGGCCCACGGGGACTGGAAAGACAGAATTGTGCAAGGCTCTTGCTGACACCTACTTTGGATCGGACCTGATCCGAATAGATATGGCTGATTACATGGAAAAGCACTCAGTGTCACGCCTGACGGGACCAGCACCGGGTTATGAGGGCTACGTAAGTGCACGGCATGGCAGTTCGAAAGTTTCTCTTGCTAGCACTCACTGACACCATGCTTTTTATTTTTCCAGGAAGAAGGTGGTCAGCTTACCGAGGCCATCCGACGTGCCCCTCATTCGCTTGTAGTGCTGGACGACGTAGAGAAGGCCCACACCGATGTTCTCAATGTGCTTTTGCAAATAATGGACAGCGGTATTTTGAAGGACGCAAAGGGCCGGTTGGTGTCTTTTATGAACTGTATTATAGTGTTGACGACTAATGCGGGAAGCAAGCGCATCTTGGAACTTCAAAAAGCTCACGATAAGACAACCAATGATGGACGCCCAGAATACTCCAAGCTGGTGGTCGCCGTTCAGAGAGAACTAGAAGAATCGATGAACCCTGAATTCCTACCACGAATCGATGATATCGTTATCTTTGAGCCGCTGTCAGATACAGAACTGAAAGCAATTGCAGCTACAATGCTGCTCGAAGTGACCGATCGTGTCCAGATAGAGCGGAATATTGAGATTCACGTCACAAAATCCCTGACAGATATGATTGTTGACGAAGGGAGCAGATATGGAGGTCACTTCGAAGCTCGGCCCATGCGACGAGCAGTGCAGCTTCTCGTTGAAGATCCAATCAGTGACACTATTGTGCAAGGATTTCTTGATAGCAAAGATACTGCAACATTCGATCTTGAGGACGGACGAGTGCAAGCAAATGGGTCAGTAAACGTCGTGGCGACGAGAAGTCGTGACCGGGCAAAGGTGCATATCGAGGTCGAACAGTTAAGTCGAGACGTTGCTGTGCACGACGCAGAGCACCATAATGAGGAGGGCTCAGTAGTGCGTTCGAAACCCAGTAAGAACTGGGAAGCCGAAGGAAATCGGGAGGTTCCAGAGAATTCGGAAGATCCAGACGACTCAGTGTCGTTTGAAAATCCATTCTATTTTGCCGGGGCAAACGACGAGTCAAGTGACAACGTGGAAGCCGAAGAGAACGCAGAGCCAGAGAGTTCAGGTGGTTCTGAGGATGCATCAAACGACGAGTCAAATGACGGCGAGGAATCCGAACAGGACGTTGGAGATCCAGAGAATTCAGTCGATTCTGAGGATACATCAGATCACGAATCGAATGACAACGTGGAGGACCTTGAGGGTCAAAAAGAATCACTTAACCTTCAAAATTCAAAAGTCCCTGACAATGCGTCCGACAAGGAAGCCGTCAAGGGCCTGAAAGATCCAGAGAACTCATCTACTTCGCGGGGGATTCTATCGCCAGCAGAGTCAGCAGGGTTTGAAGCTATCTTCGAAGGAGCACCGACAGGATCAATATTTCCATGGGGGTTTCATGCTTTCTTCGAAGAAACACCCGAACGAGTGCCAGGTAAGCTTCGAAGACAGTTTAGAAGATTAAAAAAGAAGACGTCAGCAGAGGGTGCAGAGGATCCCGAAAGAAATCCAAGCAATGCCAGAGAACCAGAACGCGTTTCAGACAGACTTCGAAGAAACATTAAAAGATTCCGGAAGACATCAACAGAAGGCCCATCGGATCCTGAAAGTGAACCAAGTGATCCTGCTAAAGGACCAGAACGAGCTCCAGACACACTTCCAAGAGACCTTGAAAAATCTCAGAAGACTTCAATAGAAGATCCAGAGGATCCGTCAGATCCTGAAAGAAGATCAAGCGATCCTAGTGAAGGGCAAGTCCAATAACAACGATTCGCTGGATCTTGTGAAGGAGAGACACTCGGTTCCACGTTTGTTTCCCCTCCTTTGTGGTGTGAGGGATTAACTGGAATAGAACCTCCGACGTCACCGCTATTGTAGCAGTGTAGCAGATCTGTGACGATGCACAGGCCCAACTAAAGCAACGCTAGGGAGCGCTAGTGTGTTTAGATGCTATACATTGAACATCTCTAGCAGACTTCTGACATTCGCATGGTTGGAAAGCCAAATGTGCTCTACTCGTCATGGTGTTGGTGCGAACCATGGGTGTGTATCCTGGAAAGTTATAATCTGGCCAAATCGGAGATGTAGACCAAAAACCACGCAGAGGTCTCAGCTACATAGTGTCCTCAGTGTCGTGGCGGGTGGCAGCTCTTGCTAGATTTGCACGGGATCCTCTGGTAAAATAGTATGCTGCAGCACACGAATAATGTGCCTCCCCAAGCACAATTTCTAGCACGTGTTTGTTGGTCCCAAACCCGAACCACCACCTGATGTAAAACCCAAGCGAGCACCTGCCTGGATTCGATGGACCCTGCCAAAGGAAGAAGAACCCGAGATCATGCACATTGCTGCTCAATTCTCAGACGAAGTCGCACTTCGGCTACTGATTGCGAATGACGGCAACGTGAATGAACAGTCACTGCACACCCATCATGCAAGCAAGACTCCTCTTTCCATAGCCACGTATCACGGTAACGTCGCCATACTGAAAGTCTTGTTGGAGCACAGGTTGATCTCATGCTCGATTATTACAAGAGCATTCTGCATGTTGTGGCCCAGCAGGGCAATTCTGAACTCTTTCGCATCCTGTTGAACCACAGCACCATGGAGGATGCCAAGTTTGTAAGTTTCCTCTTGCATGCAGATCGGTTTGGATGCATTGCTTTCCAGTATGTTGATTCGGTCAAGACGGCAAAGCTCTACATCGAGCAACCAAGAGGTAGAGATCAGCAGCTCTCGCCGGCATGTCATGCACAATGTATGTGGTGTCTCTCTTCTCATCCGACAGATGCGACAGTTTAGTATCGCGGGACATATACATCTCTGCAATTGTCAGTTCCTGGCGACGAGAGTACAGTGACACAGCAAAGAACCACAGCGAACGGTGAGATTGCAGTCAAATTGAATCCAAGGCTGAACGACTTCCAGCTTTCTGTCGCACAGGAAACCTTGAAGTTGGTTGTGGAAGTAACGAATTGTCCAGACTGTATGGCCCATACAATCTTGGGCTACCTCTCCTCAGTAGATGTGATGAAGCGACGTGTGGAGTCTGTGGATAGTGTGGGCTGATTCAACGGGCTAAGTTTGCAACTGAATCTTGGGCAGTCTCTCCCCAGTGGATGTGATGAAGCGATGTGTGGAAGCGACCTCATAGAGAGAAAATAGATGGGCTTAGTCTTACTCTGTGCCAGTGTTCCGTAGATACCAGCCTTTGTGGACCGAGATGAGCTCGTATCCAAGCTAGCCCCTACCTGTCCCTGCTCGTGACCTCCCGTGATGCTACCGCACCACAAATACTTGTGCAACAACACAATCTCTGAATTCCCAAATATGAAGTTCCCAATTCAAGCGGAGCGGTCAGAATAAATATCGATACCACCACACCCCGATGGAGGTTCAAACGTCTGGTTCTTGTACTTCTCGCACCACATTGTAAGCGTTTGCTTGCCCCTCTTCATGCTCTCTGGATCCATGTCATACACATATCGACAGCACAATTCACCATTTCCATGATTCCCCAGACTTGTGTCCCCGAGACAGTGGGTAGTGACCATCATCTTGCACGATGTACGTAGGCCTTACCCTCAATTGTGTAGTTGGGTAACCAACCCATTGTCAATGTATATCCAACGTTAGGAAGGATGCAGCCCCGTTGTTTCGCGCTAAAAAGTCCGACGCCAGCGTCGACATTAAAGCTCGTTCTCCTCCACTTTTATAGATTTGACCGAGACCCTTGCGATACCTCTTGAAGTAAACCTTGATGTTGCGACCACAAAGATGGGTGATTCAAAACACACAATTTTGGGATCTTTGATTATGTTGTCCTGAAAGTAGGACGGTTTGCATGTCATTTCCGCATAACCAGTCCAATGGCCAGGTAGGTAACCCCGAGTGTCAACCGACACGACGTAGAGCTTGTCGGCGGACGACGACGGCGAGGAAGAAGAAGACGCCATGATGGCGATGATGGATTATGTTCATGGATGATGTTGTCGTACTGGGTACTGGACCAATGAGATGCAATTATAGACGGATGCCGGACGGACGTGTGAGGCTTCGGCGAAATCAAGAGCATGAGCTGACCCCACAGGTCTATTAAGTAGCAAATAGTAGATATATAGTTGGATGTTGGACTGTCTCTCCCCAGTGGATATGATCATTGATATGATGCAGTGATGCGCGGGATAAACCAAAGGCAATTCCTTCCGACTCTTACTCGTGCGCCCTTACAACTTGCTTGGCTTGTGCCATGTTGGACATTTTACGATCAAAAGGTCCAGCCCTAGTCAATTGCGACACACTTATGCGTTATTAGCCCCGACAACTCATCAGATCAAGATGCTTGCGCGTCGTCTTGATACGTGTGTTTGACACCATTGTACCTACAGTACAGGGTCCAAAGAGTCATCCTTTTTAAGTTGAGATGCTCGAGACAGCTGGTGGTCACTTTTTCTCTCATACATTCGAGTGCACTGTGCTCCCACATGGTTCCCACGATGGAGGCCGCATAATTCTATTCTATTCTCGGAATGTCCATGCAAAAAAACTGAGATGGCATTTCTTGTTGGGATCCATTTCAAGGAGGCTCACCGCATCAGAGGTCTCAATTGGATGCTAACACCCTTCACGCTTTTGGATATTATTGTCGCCAACACTTCAAAACCCTCTGGCTATCTCTATCATGCCTTCTTGCTTTGTTGCCTCTGACTGTGCTAGTCGTTTCTTGAAAACGATTCTTGTGGTTGTCACCGCCTCGTTCCTCATCTCCGGGCAAACAGCCAGTGCAGAGGAGGCCGGACTAAATCAACTAACGGAGCAGGACGAAGAAGGGCCAGTATCTGTACAAGAAGGACCAATCATTTGGAAGGACAGAGTCGCCATTTCAGCCACCGACCGTAACCGCAACACCAGCAACTGTGGTTGGTTGGGTTGTCGCGTGGCAGCTCAAGGGCCCACTACTAACACGTACCCCAGGCTTGTATTTACCCATGGAGGTAACAAGCCCACGGATTACTATATCCATTTGCCTCACTATCCCCCGCCACCTCTCAAAGCTAACACCAATCAATGCGTTAAATGGGATGATACCGTGATTATTTCTCAAGATTATTTGCTCAGCAATAAGTGTGGATACTATGGATGCCGTGTTTGGAAAAGAGAAGGAGAAAACGTGGATGCCACCCACGGAGGCAGCGGAGGAGTGGACTACGAGATCAAACTCACCGGTGCTAATGGGGCTGTGAGAAGACCTGACGACGACTGTATTCATTATGGTGATGCATTCTACATGCAAATCAACGGTGGGTTTGTGCAACTTGTCGACAACTTTGATGGGAAACTTACCAATGTTCTCAAGATCACGAAAACCCCTTCGCCCATGTACATTTTTGGCGTGCTCTATGATTATTAGGTGTGTGTGTGTAATGATTAGCCAGGCTGCTCCTTGTATAGCATAGGAGACTATGGTGTAACCTCTACAAAGAACTCGCAGTGGTGAAGAAGAAACGTCCAGACAAGGTTCGGATCATGTTCAAAGCCTCCATCTCTTTGGCGTCTAGACGTGGCTTTGTGCATCACGCAGCGTTGGCAAGCGAACGGGCTGGACAATACTTTCTGCAGCAAAAAGATATGTACTGGACAGAACACCATTTGACAAACTCGCACCAACTTTATGCAGATTGGGACGTTGCAGCCAAGGTGCGTCAAATGGAAAGGACGTATCAGAGCTTGGTCGCATCTGATGAGCTAAAAGCAGGAAGCTGGTCATCGTTTAGTGATACACCACCACTACTCATGAGGCAACCTAGCGTTTCTCTAACGCGTCGATCACGCCTCGGTGTCGTCGTCCAAGTGGAAGCAACCAAAGCGTCAAGAATGGAGGGACATCAGCGGGAGGCTTGCCGTGATCGAAGGAAGATTTGCTTGTCGAGATTTCTAGCATCTAAGCTAAACTGACACAATACATAGTGCAGTTACTCCTGGTCTGTCGTTCCTGTCATTTTTCATGGGTACGGAGTGTCCCTGTGATCTTCAACTTTTTGAGCCTCAGATTCGATCTTTTGATCTTCCAAATCTCTCAGCACCACTGATGCAATCCTCTTAGATCTGGGAATATCTTCTTTCCGTACATCTAGAGTGCGATCTGTTGAATCCAAAGAGCCTCCAACTGGCAAACACGAATGTTGTGTTGGCTAGTATGGTCGATCTGTAAACCGGCGTCATGGTACATACTATTTTGGATCTTCCCGCACCTCCGCTGCGATCTTTTGGATGCAAGGAACCTACACCATGAACGTGGTTATACACATAATGTAGGCTCTACGTCACCTTCATTGAATGATTATAGCATTAGTGAGGTGCGCCACGACGCAGATCTAGTGTCATCTTTTGAACCCAAGGGCCTTACAATTTTGCAAGCAGCCACGAATGTTGCGGTGACCAGTAGGATCTACGAGAAAGTCGATCTGTAGCCGATGCCGCGGCTTCTTTGAGATCTTCCCGCACCGCTGCGATCTTATGGGTCTTCCGTATCTTTCCGGACCTCTGTTTCAATCTTTTGGATTCAAGCTCCCAAAAGGGAGACCGACTAATAGCTGGTGCAACCATCTACACGTAGTCTTCGCGACGCGAGCTGGCGAGGTCACCTGACGTCATCGTCTGGGTTGAACTTCGTTAGTCGAGCTAATCAAGCGGTACAATTGGCGTCTCACATCTTCGGCGAGTCGGACACCAACAAAGTAGTACAGTATACGCAATCAACAGCTGACGCTGTTCTGACACTTTTGACCGAGTACCTTCATATCATACATTGCGGATTGGATTGCTGAGGATTCAGTACTGTTCCTTTCTCTGCTGAGAAGTCTGGAGATATCTGGCGACATCCCCAACCATTAAAGTCTCGCAACGCAACAAGAGTGCAAAATGAATTCCACCTCGGAAGACACCAGCTTCGTCAAGGACACACTGCCTTATTGGTCCGACGGCATTTCCTTCCTGCTACTTGGCCTCATGTATGCTGTCCTCCCCACTCCACCAACCCGTCGTCTGTGGGAAAGAGCGGGCGAGACCGTGCTATGGGGAAGTATTGTCCTCTCAAATTTGGTTTGGAACGGTTATCGTTTCTTTATGGAAGCATATTACCAGAAACAAGGACCTCGCGGATTTGGTCAGATGGGAGTTGTGTACGCAATTGTTTGGACGTATATCATCTTATTTGGGTGGAAAGAGGACGTGGTGTTGTATCGTCGAAGGACAAAGGTCGTTGATGCCTTGAAACTAATACAAACGATTCGAAGCGGCAGCAGCTCGAGGCCGAAAGTAGGCCGCAACTTCGGTTATGATAGGGGAGACCAGCGAGAGGTGGTCGTTCGAAGAGGGGTCAGTCGGGCGCTGTGGCCAAGCTTGGCAGCACGAATTGTCGATAAGTTGCGCAAAGGCCCCACAGTGCGAGAAAAAGGTGCCGAAACAGTGCAAGCAACCGCGTGCTTCACGTATGGCTTGTTTGGTTGCTTGTTTCCAGCTTCACGTGGTATAGGCTATAAGTACTGGCGAGGAACTGAGACACGCATTAAACGGATCGAGCACAAGGAAAACAAGAGGATTGTGTGGCACGTTGAACTCGAGGAAGAAGATCTGCATCGTGAAATCCTTGAGCCATTCCTTCGACCCACCAATGAAAAAACTCAACTGGATCTCTACCAGGCAATCTACGAAGTGACCTACCTTGCTTGTCGACAGGACCCCGAATACGGCGAGTTAGACAACATAGCTGGTAGAAGAGAAGCTAGAAGAGTGGAGCACATGGCTCGCCGCGCGGATTGCGTGGACGAGACTCTTCTTGGACATGTTGCTCGCCACATCGCGGGCAACGCCTGTCATTACGTTTATTACGGAGGGGATTTCCGAACAGATTGGCAAGTCACAGAACTAAATCGGATTGTCAACGAGATTGCGGAAGCCAAAGCGCAGCAGCATTTGAGTGTACCATTATAGACAAAACCTGTGCATTTTCATTTGCAGACAGTGTTAAGAAACGCATGAGGAATGAATCTCGTTGGGTTCTCAGCGAGGCATTTGAGATTAGACGCAAGCTTCCATAGCTCTTTACAGTCAAGCGAACAGGAAGCGAGATGAGGAGGCAGAAGGGAGACTGTGTATACTCGTGGGCAAGGTTGCTGCCAGCTGTGCAAGTAGATATAATTCCGCAGCATCAAACTTTCAACTTTCATAAACACCCCACCAAGACCACCAAGACCACCAAGATGGGGACATCTATTTGAGCTTTCTAAGACTTTCTTTATACACACCTTTCTTTAAAGCGACTCCTGAAATTCTCCTCTTTCATTTTCGAGGTCTTGCTGTACTGTATATGTTCCCTTGTTTCTTGGATTTCAATACTACGTTCCATTGCTGCTGCTACACAAACTACTAGTCTACAACATGCGAAGTTTTGACGGTCCTTTTCCCCTAAGATCATCCAGGTCTTAGCTCTTGTAATGTAAGGTTGTATACACCACTGGTGTATGGAAAGCTACATATTTGACGCCCGTTTCCTAGCTGAAATCATAAACATGTACGTGTAAGAATCTTTGCATCCCGAGTGACGCGTACGTACACCCATCTATCATGTCTAGTTACTTAGTTGATCGGTTACTGGCACGCGGCGAGTACTATTTTAGATCTTCCGCGATCTTTTTGGGTCTTCCGTATCTTTCCGCACCTCTTCTTCAATCTTTATATGACCTACAACACGAATGCTGCTGGAATGTAGCAGGCCCTACGCAATCTTAGTTTCTAGTTGATCGGATGCGCCGCGGCGCTTACACCGTTTGATTTTTCCGCACTTCGATCTTTTGGATCTTCCTCATCTTACCACTTCTAGCACATTGCAGGCTCTACGTGATAGTCCCAGCTGCCGTGCATGGTCATCGTCTAGCTACTAGAGTATATCATTGTGAATGTCTAGAGCTTGATCGGTTGCTTGTTTAGCGTAGCATAGTATATCGGAGCTGCCCGTACCTCTGCTGCCGCGATCTTTTAGATCTTCCGTATTTTACCACTCCCCGATCTTTTGGACCAGCCCTTGTGCAGGATCTACGTGATGGGCAACGTCTGTCTACACGGTGCGGCATCGCCCTTATCGCAACTACTAGGTATTGCTCTTGTCACTGCGCACTCCCAGAAGGGATATAACAGACGCGGGTGGCAGCGCGCATCTGTCTCCATCATCATCGACGGCCAGACGATAAGATGGATCGGACTCTTTTTAGCGGTTGTCCAAACTGTAAAAAGGGGCTTGCAAATAACACGAAACATCCTTTTTTTGACGTCGCCGCGCCCGCCGAAGGTTGTTCTTGGTTGTGTTCTCATGAGTGAACCATCACGCAGGAACCACGTGATGACTCTAGTACACTTCGCTACTGCAGCACTCAGCAACAACAACAACAACATAACACGACAAAGATGGAGGTGATGGACAAGGAAACGGCTAGTTGGCAAGGTATAGCAACTCTCGCGGTTGTGGCCTTGGCTTCCCATTACTGTTACACGTATTATACCAGAAAGAGAGAGAGAATTCGGGGTATCCCCCACGTTCCATCCAAGCTACCCTTTATCGGGTATGGGAGCGTCTATTTCACCTCCATCTGTCAAAGTTCCGTGAAGCTTCGACAGCTCTATGGGGATATCTACACCCTCCAGATCTTTGGTCGTCTCTACTGCAAAATCTACGACCCAAAAGACATTGATCAGCTCTTCAAAATGCCCGAGAAACGCGCCAGTTTGATTCAAGCCTACATGGACCTGGCGGGTCCTTCGCTGCCTCAACCGGACCGTAGCGTCAAACGAAATGCCAGCGAAAAGCTCTCCAAACTACTCGATCCCCTCACACACTCGGGAACGCCCATGATTGCCCACAGCGTCCGTCCGCAGAATTTAAAGACGTGGGTGCCCGAAATCCGCACAGTCTTTCAACAACGATTCGATAAATTGCCTCCCAAGGGAGAGGTCGACTTGTTCGATTGGTGTCGAGACTTGATCTCCGTCGTTACCGTTCGCATGATGTTGGGAAGTAAAGTGGCGAAAGATGAGGCGCTTCTCCGAAACTTTGTCGACCTCTTTAATCAATCCGACCCCGAACGAGGCTTTGCAGGTCCCATGACCGCCCTCGCTACCATTGCGGAAGTGGCCTGGAGGGGTGAACGCAAGGTGTATGTGCAGGTACGGGAACTACTATTTCCCTTGATTGATCAACAAATCAAAGCCTGTCATGAGCGAAACGGCGCCGATGACGATTCTAGTGGTGATTCTAGTGCCTTGAGTTCCATGGTTCAGAATTGGTATCATCGCAAGCTGAATGGCAACCTAGAAGAAGTTCAATTGGCGCGCACTCGCATCGCCAATGATCTCTTCAACTTCACCTTTGCCGCCTTTTCCAATTCCTTTGGAATGGCAGCTTGGGTGTTATTTCACTATCTCCGGGATACCAATGGCCTTCAGAAGATTCTCCGCGACGAGCTATTGGAAACAACAACCAATACTACTACTACTGATAATAGCATTCCTCAGTGCCCCAAACTCGAAGCCACGATTCTGGAAATTGGTCGACTCTACACTCCAGGAGACGCGCATCGAAAGCTGTTGCACGATTGGACGCTGCCCTCCAACCCCAAGATTACCATTCCACGAGGCACCATCATGTTGACGTCCACCCTCGTGGCCATGCGAGATCCCACCAAATATACTAATAACCCCTACGAGTTGGACATTACCAGGGACTACAAATCGGCCGGGACCATGTTTATGCCCTTTGGAACGGGTTCTCATCCCTGCGTGGGGACAAAGTTTGCCTTGTTGGAAATTGCCCTCTTGGCATCGGAAGCCATCCAGCAGTTGGATATGGAACTGGTCGTCCAAGACAACAACAACAACGTAGTAGAGGAGTGTGCCTTTACCAATCAAATGATTCAAGGGATTCCGAATCATCCTCCCTGTGACTTGGCCCAACCTGGATTCATTTGGAGGCCAGCAGTGCCCATCAAGATAAAGTACGAAAAGAAGGGTGACGAAATATAATGCGATTGTACGAGTTGTAGTGTATTATGGTAACACTGCTCACACAACTAGTAAGACAAAGGAGCACTTGAGTCTACTACGCCACCGATGTTAACTAAGGGCTGCGACGCAGATCTTCATTCCACACTGCGATCGCTTTTGGATCTTTTGTGTCTTTCCGTATCTCCACCGTGATATTTGAGATTCAAGATACCTGTACGATACGAATGCTATATACCGACACTACACAAGTCCTCCTACATTCCCAGGCTCGATGGAAACAGTACAGGCGCCATGCGACACGATTGGTTGGCAGCACTTTTTGGAAGGAGCTCTTACCCCGCAATGACAACAAGAGAGTCAGCAGACCTACTATCTGTGTTTAAGATCTCGACGCACCAATGTTTTGCGGTGGGTTTTAGCACTCATTCGCGCAAGTTATGGGATGTGGCTTGGGCTAGCTATAGAACAACATCCTGCCGTTCAAGACATGTGAAATAATGCAGTATACTCAATGTGCCATCTGCTGCCGACTTCGCTGCACGACGGATGCTGCTTCGGAACAAGGAACAGTAGGTATTCAACCAAACAATTCGCCATCTGAGTTGTAGTTTTCCTCGAGTGATGTTCTGCTAACGTTGGAAAAAGACAGTCTCTATCCGCCGGAAGGAGTTCATCGCGCCGTGAATACAAGATAGAGAGTTCACGTACTGCTTGCTCTCGTCGACGACGATTGATTGCCTCAGAGATGTTATGTATGTATACCAAAGCATGAGGCGACGGCCCAACCCTTGTGTCAAAAAATAAAAAAGTTGGGGTTGACGGTCATGTGATGTTTACTTCCAACCTGTACGGTGACAGCACTACCATGCACCTTGTCTGCATCAGTCACGTGTGCATACTAGCTACTTTGAAACTTCTTGCTTCCAGTTTCATGTTCAATAGCCATCATCACATTAAAGAGCGATGCTTGGCGTATAAATGTCGCGCGAAGATCTGCTCGCTCGTAGCCCCCCTCTAGTAGAGAGCTAGCTCTAAGTAGAACGCCATTTCCCTTTTGCATCCGAGTGGCGTAGTAAGTACACCATCACGAACGGACTAATACGATGTGTAAACTCCTCTACGCCATCACCATGCATATAATTATTTGCTAGTAACCTATCTCATGCGCGTCTACTAGCTAGTTGATCGGTTACTGCAACCAGTCACATGCTATACATTATAGATCTTTCCGCACCTCGATCTTCTGTTGGGCCTCCCCCGATATCTTTCCTATTAGTTGTTGTATCTCGAGAAGAAACCCATACTATTTTGGATCTTCTTTCTGCACCTCCGTGGCGATCTTCTGGATATTTCTGCACCTCCACGGCGACAACAATAATGCCTCTACAACCAATGCTGCGAGGCAAAGAGGTGCAGCTGCATTCCACAATACTCACACGATATGGCTAAGCTAGCTGCGTTTTTGCCATTCTTGGCCCATGGCATTCCACAGGCTGATTTTATCGTGGCAGTGTGAATCCAAATGGAAGTGTTCCCAAAATGTGAGATTCGGATAGCGTGCATACTGCAGCACCGGCATGATTCGCCCAGGGCGGTACCTAGTACGAGCGAGACAAGGATGTCTAGCTAGACCATGATAGTGTTGAAGCGTTGGCTCGGAATTTTTCATTGCACTCCCTCGTGCGGAAATTTGATTGAGAGGTCTCAGGTGCACGGCATGACTTTGGCGACATGTATAATCGAGTTGTGTCTGTTGTCGAAGCAAAATTTGGTGTGAGTGTAGGACGCCCCATCTGACAAGCCAAAAGCGAATCTCTCTTACATCATACTGTCCCTTAGCTTCGTGCAACAAGCGCATCAAGGAACGCATGCAGCAGGTGCACAGGATTATACTACTAGTCCAGTTCTAAATGAAAATTGCCAGTGGCGTGGATCATGCGATTTGGCTGCAAGGCTTGGTCTAGACTGTCGGTCGAAAATTGCTTTCGGTTATGTGCTCATTCCCGAGCACTGCTGTCAACTGATCACGATCTGTGCTGTCTCTTGAGATGACACAGACTATGATAGGGCCACATCGCCAGCGGTTTCTCCGGAGCCGATGTTGTGCTGGCAGGCACAGTGGAACCTTGCGAGTCTAAAGCCAGAAGACTTGTATCCAAGGACAGTACCAGTGGTTAGGCAGCGGCAAAGCAAAAATAACAGCTTTTTGCGGAGGCTACACGCACATCTCCATCCAGCACAGTGCCAGCACAGTGCCAGCACCACTACCGATTCGGCTATAAAAATAGTAACATAAAATCTCTTGTCACTTTCTTGAACCCCAAGCCACTGATAGGTTCAGATTCATTCGCACCATGTTTGGTGTTACCGTTTCTCTTCTCTCTTTACTCTTTGCAACTTCTAAGGCGTTTCCAAGTCAGCCAGGGTCCTGCAACAGCCCACAACCGTTCGGAAATGCCCACCTCAACGATGGCAACTTCGTCGGTGGAACCTCCCTGTCATCCTTTGGTTTAGAGGTACTAATCGGCGGCGAGAAATTGACGGAAGGGGGGACTTTCGATCTATCGCTAAACGCAGAGCTTGATATTGAACTCAAGGCGACCGGTAGACTATTCAGGGGGTTCCTCTTGAAGCTCTCCAACGGCGAAGCCGACACCCGAGGCATGCTTGTCTCGAGCAACGATGCCATACGCGATGACTTGGCAGCATGTGAGGAGCAGTCTGCCGGCAGTCTTTCGCACACCAACAACAGCAGAAAGCGTTCCATCAAGGGCAAAGTCATGGTCAATGGCGAAAAACAAGTTACCGGCCTTCGACTGGAAGTCACTGTGGCTATCGAGAATGACGATAAATCCGAGTGGTACCAGTCTGCCTTCGATCTTACGGCCACGGTTCCCCTTCCACCCGATAGTACTACTACAGTTGTTCCTCCTCCCGACACTACCACTGCGACGACGACCACGCCTGCAAAGACAACCTCCGCGGTCTCGACTACAACTATGCCCGAAGCCACCACTGTAGCCACAATGACTACCACAACCACCACCCTTGAAGCTACGACGAGGCCAGCCACAACGACAACCACTCCTGCAACTACAAAGACTACAACCCCTGCCTCTACTTCCACTAGTACTGTCATGACTCCGGGCCGCTTTGATGACTGGTTCAACTTCGTCAAGAAGAATTTTGTTGGTAAAAATCTGAGACGGTGCAAGAATCGCAGAGGTGTTGCTCCCAAGCATGGGAGCAAGTGCGGCAAGAAGAAGATGAAGAAGAAGAAGAAGAAGGGGGAGACTTGCTTCTTTGGCAAGCAGGAGTGCTCCACCGAGGTTCCATCGTTCCCCGAAACGCGCTGCGTCTGCAGCAAGAGGAAACGTTGGAATTGCAAGGACGCTGTCTGCCCGCTCTCACCCAACGACCCCATCTTCTAAATGGTACGAAGAGCGTGTTGGTTGGCTGGAACACGACGGCAATTTGGAATTCATAAACCTATAAATGAACGCATACACCCTGCTGTACTAAAGTAGCTCTCGTTGTGTGTCTGATGTGATTAGACGGAGGCAACGACGATCGACTGAGCTAACTCCACCGACCCATAATTTTAATAATCTCTTCGGGACCCTGTTAACGTGTGCAAGTACATGCCATTGAAATCGCAGGCCGCAAGGTCACGCAAACAATGAGAAGTCACACCAGCGAGAAGATCCTTAACCACATGGAAGCACTTGACTCCCTCCGATAGTCTTCTTTCGCGACAGAGTAACTGACCGCAGCTGTTGAACAACAATGTCATGAGAACTATGTCGGTAGAATGACATGGTGTACAGACGGTGTGCTCTCAGACGATCTTGCAAGCATGTGGTAGCGCAATGCGCTGTTGCAAAGAAAGATGCTCGCGTATTGGAAGAGCCTGGAGATAGAAATGGCGAACAACGGAGAAGAAGGGGTCCAACAAGATGCGAGAGATTTCATCATTGTCTCGCTCGGCCATGATATACAGAATGCTCATGCAACAATCGAATATGATACCAACCTGTGCATCATGCTCCAAAAGGAATTGCAATGTGGCGACGTTACCGCAATACGTGGCTACGGATTTATCTGTATATTCGGACTTTGAGGTTGACGCTCGATCGACTTGGGCAATGCTACTCTATCACACCGCTCAGTCAGTATCGATACATTGACTCGCAATCCGCCCTTCAAGACTCAGAGGCTGAAGTGGCAACTCTTTTCGGAGAGGGCAATAGCAAGATCCCTAGCTTTTGGCGCGTCTCGAAATTTATTTCGGCAAACATGTTCAACTTTTGCCTGTCATCAAAGCAATTAACAGGACAGAGTCCTCGACCATTTCTCACTAACAATTTCGGTGTCCTTCCCCGGGTTGGCTTTACAGACACTTTGGCTCGTCGGCGCTTCGCTCGGTTCAGAGCGTGAAACTTGAGTTCTCCTTTCTGGTGGTATACTACTGCCGCATTTGCAGTCGTGCAAGTCCTTGGAAATCGGCGGAAGAGGTTTGCTGGGTCTACTGATTGGTTCAGTCATTTCCAACTTGCCTAAGATGAGGGTTCTGACCGTTGCCTCCGACTGGAAATAGTACACACGCGGCATGCAATCAGGTGTTGGGCCTTCTTATGCCAGCCAAGCAACTCTTGCATTACGAGAGTTGTGTTCGATGGATGGAAAGTAGGGAGTAGGATTCCGTCCAAGAAGAAGTGAAGGCCTTTTGCCTTTTTGGACGCGGCGTTTACTACAGGAGATTCGATCGGTATTGGTCCTCGCATGAGTGCGCCCCTCTTTCCCACCAGTCCAACAACACAACCAACCCCAAACCTAACAACTTATCTCCTCCTCCTCGGTATTCTCCATCCCTGGTATTGCATCGCTGTCATTTACACTGCTGCCATGAAGTGGAGTGGCATCCCGATCAACATCCACGACTATAAATTAGATTTCTCACTTTAGCTTGTTTGTAGCAATCATCGATTCTTGTCACAGCTCATCCTTCCCCACCAACTTGCTTTTCTCACTCTGAATCTGCATCAGCTGCTAATAAATCGTACCGATTCGACGAGCTTCGTGCCTGCCCGACTCCATTCTGCTGATGAGATTTTCCATTGTGCGCGTTTGGATCCTCTTACCTGCGCGCTGCTGCACCACTCTCTTCTATTGCGTCATGCCACTCTGTCTCTTTCACTTCGATCTCGCAATTTTTCAGAAAGTTGAAAGCATCATGTGCCCACTGATCCGCTCTTTCCACATCGTCTAAATCCTCGACGGTTTCAAGATCATAGAGCCGAACTGATGCGTCCGAATGTCCCTTTCGAAACGTCCCAACATGGTGCCATTTGAGATCTTGATGCTTTTTCCCAGTGTTTGCAAATGTCAGCAACGCTTTAAAAAGCGGACTCTTCGACCCTCCCTCCAACAAACGACCTCGTTCCTTGTCATCATGAACACCGGATAGAAACTGCATTACCAAGGCATATTTGTCATCAGCCAATTTGATTAGCAGCACTTCCATGTCAGGATAGAGATGTCTCCACGATGAGCACTCGGCCGTTGCTACTGTTTCACCCTCGTTCCCTTTCAATCTGTAGAATTTGATCACCACAGGAGTCGCTTTGTTGGTCACAGCAAAGCAGCATTCTCCGGTCCGACCATAGCCAAGTTGGCAAATGGCGTGAAACTCGGTACATGCTGTGACTTGCGTGTTTGACTTCCAGTCAATACCCTGCGGGAATGAAACTTTCGAAACCCGTTCGCCACCATTGTAGGTCACAGTTCTACACGGGTAGAATCTATTGGGTAGCAGCTCATGCTGTGGTGATTTCACTGCTTCCTGCCACTTTTTAACCGAGCTCAAAACGAAGATGGCCATCAGCTCCAGGACCTCACGGCTTTGCGTTGCATTGCCAAGAGAAAATAAATCCGAAGCATAATACTTCCGCTCGAATGGATTCGTCGTATTGACCAATTCCGTCACCTTGCCCCTCTTCTTTATACTATTCTTTTCCGCCTTGCTGTCGTCACTCCATGGTCTTTTCTTTTGTCCATCTGTTTCATCTCGCGTGCGCATGCTTGGCGGCAATTTCGTTGGCATTGCAACAGCCGGTTTCGCCTTCTCTGGCATACATTTCACGGAAAAGGAAATGGGTTGTTCACGTCTTGCTACCGTCGGCGGTTCTGCGATCAACGACCTCGATGGGCTCGGCTTGTCGTCAAGGCGCTCGTGGCCAAGGCCAGCAAGTATCTTGGCACTGTCAATCACATATTCTTGGCTAAAGGGATCGGTGGACACGAGCTGCCAGACATTCCCCGTAGTAAGCATGCCAAACGTGCCGGTACGAAGTTGGCCGCTTGCTAGATAGATTTGTTCAAAGACTTCGCCCGCGACAGGTGTGTCAGACCCCCACAACCAAGTATTCTCCTCCACACTATTCTCACCCTTTGGGTCTTTCTTTCCTTCGATAGTCCCAATCAACAGTTCGTTATCGATGGCAAGCAAACCCACGTCGGGAGCTGTCCCGATCATACAAACGTCTCTGGCAACATAAATGTGCTTTTCCAGGCCGAGAGCATGGACGACTGCAGTCAACAAATTTGCAATGTGAGAATTCAACATGGTTTCGGAGTATTTTTCTTTGTGCGTAAGATACATTCTAGGGCGATGTTCCCAAAACGACGATAGTAATTCAACACGAGGTGTTGTTTCGCAGTAGTTCACGTCTGCTGTCCCGTGGTTGGTGTCGTGTAGGCGGCCTGAACTCATGCTTGTGTTGTATGTTGAAAGATCTCCACTTTGGCAAATCTCAGCAAACGTTGGACATTGTTTCTTGAACGCTGCGATCGTTTCAGCCCGCGCTGCGATCGTTTTCTTTACCTCATCCAGCTCCGCTGCGTTCTTTTTCTTTACCTCATCCAGCTCTTTGAGCGTTTCATTCCGCACTGCGATCATTTTCTTTGCCTCTTTGAGCTCTTCATCCTGCACTGCGACCATCTCAGTTACCTCATCCAGCTCTTTGATCACCCGACAGAACTCACAATTCTGATCGAATTCGGAGTGTTTAGAGCAGCGCATCGTCAATCGTCAGCAGAAGCCAGGCACGACTCGTTTCGTTTCGTTTCGTTTCGTTTCTCGTCCTGTGTTTGTATTCACGATGACTGTATGACGACCACCAAGAAGACCACCAAGGAGACCACCGTTGTTGTTGTGTGGTGTGTGTTCAACCAAAAGAGATGAGCTGGTGATGTTGCTGATGCAAGCACGATGTGGGTGTTACCTGTACGGGGTGGAGCAGTAAGTATGAGACCCATTCCCTATGAATTTTCGTGCATACCCCCAAAGTTCGCACCCAACACGCGAGAGGCTACAAATTTATAAATCGTCCGTCCGTTTTCCGCAAGTACCAACTCATGTCACGCTTTCACAGGAAACACGGAAGAAACATCGCTTGCATCATTTACCCCCTAGCATCTTTTTATCCTCACACTTCATCCCTTTCTCCTTGCAAAGATGCTTGAAGACTTGAAACTCTTCAAAGTTGAGTAGTCCCCCCAAGAAGAAATAGTGCCGCAACTCTCCCGCCAACTGACTCATTCGGCATCGATGTGTGTGGAACATTCAACGAATCCCACTTATACACCACGAATGCTCGCTACATTACTCGAAACCCTATTCCAAACTACAATTATGCATCGGCTAGCATTTTTTTTCGTTTTCAGCTGAGCTGCGGTATGTACGCTGCGATGCTAGCTAGTCTGTGTGCGGTTTGGTAGGGGAAAGATGCAACCTGCTACAGCGGGGGTCATAGAAGTCGAGCCTTTTTGGATGGAGGCCCCTGTATCGTTCCTGAGTGACCGCGTTTCTCACTTTCTTTCATAACAAAGTTGTCGCGTTCGTCAGCTTGCTTGGATTCCGCATCAATTGTTGATGGCTCGTTCGATTCCGAAGCGACTTGCGTGGTTTCGGTCAACAGCAACAACAACAAGTTTCTCGCTGCTTGGTAGTCCTCGGATACCCTCAAGGAAGATGATTGAGCCCCATCGGGAAGGTCCGTATTCATTGCAGCAGAATTTTCGTCAAGAACCTCCAAAGAGGACGAGTTTCCACCATCGGCTTCTGATGCGAGGAGGTTCGCATCGTTCATCTCAAGAAGACTTAGAATGTGGTTTCGAGCATCGTAGAAGGATCCGTTTCCCATTTGACTCACGTCAATTCCCTTGGTTCTCATAAAGGCTTCAATCTCGTCCCTGTTGGCTTGTCTATGGTCCGCTAGATAGACCCGTAGTTGTATAGAGTTGCGCAGGATATCTCCTTGTCGCAAGACTTCCACTGGCTCGCAGCCGCCCTCGTGTTGTTTGGAATCGCCGGACACACCCCAAGAATCCAGATACCAAGGGTCTCCTTTTGCTACTGCCCCTCTTCGCTTGATGAACTTGACGGTCCAGGCACAAGTCTGACACTTGTAGACACTAATTTTGCTGCCCGACTTGTTCTTGGCGTTGACAACGAGTCGACGATCGGGCAAGTACGCAAAGGATCTTGCCACTTCACTCAAACGAAGTTCGTTTGGGAGAATTGGCGTATTCAGCAGCTCATTCCAGGTGGTTGCACCATTGCAAGCGAGGAAGACATTGGGGGAACTCTTTTTGCCTCTGTGGGAAGAGGGCTTGGCGTCGTCATCCTGTGGATCAAGTACTACTTTCTCCTCATCCTTCCCCTTCTTGAATGTTTCGTCAATTTCACCAGCATCGTCACTAGCATTCTTTGCTGGTGGCTCTATTACAACACGAGCTGCCTCCTCAGTACGGTGATTCGTCGCGACAGCTCGGTCGCCATCAAGTTGATTGTTTGGCTGCTGTGGCGGAGGCAGTCGCGGAGGTAGTGTCTGCTGTTCCGGTTTGAACAATAGCGGCAACGGAGGAAGTCGCCCATTCCAAGTCTTGATAAGCTTATTGAATCGTTCTTGAATCATATTCCGCACCTGCTTGGTGTGTTCATCAAACCCCTCTCGCACGATCCATCGTCCCCCCAGCTTGTCCTTGATCATGTACCGCCCCCCATCTTGCATTAGCTCGTGAATGACCTTGGTGATAATTTCTGTCTTGGGGCGAATGAAACGGCCGCGATCAGCCTTGCTGAAAAATCCAGTGGATTGGGGGGCTCGGGCATACTCGGGGGCGTACTCGGCAATCAAGCGAGTCAATTGTTGCTTCTTGGGATGATTCCGAGGACACCCAAGGCCCATGGGGAGATCAGCATCTCCAAAGTTATTGTTGTTGTTGTTGTTGCTCTCAGTCGTCATGGTCTCTGTGTTTGTTTCGTGGAATAGAAACGACGACGAGAGACCTTGCCCTTTGTAATATATTACTGGCTGTCAATCGTATTTTCCAATGAAAGTCTGGAAATCGATTCTTTTTCGATGGATTCCAAGAGGGGCGACCACCCCTTGGCGTCTGTTTCTGATTTAGACTATGTAAAATGCTACATATACAAAACGATGGGGGGTATAAGATCATATGCAAACATCCGGGTGGCTTCTAATGATTGGCCACGGATGAATTGACCATGGATGAGGCTGAAGACGGCGAGACTGGTCAGCGGCCGCTGCTCATGCTGATACAAGATGCGAGTTAACCGCAGAGACATACTTGTTGAAACAACACGCTGCACATACTGAGGTTGATTGCGTTCATTCGAAAATGTTTAGTTTGTTAGTGGCAGCGACGAAGAAGGGCCTATCATCAGCGAGACAACTATTTTGGTGAGAGGGTTCAAGATAGGTTATGGATTTGAATGGTGGAAGTTTGACGTTCCGCCAAAGATTGGCTCAACGATGATGACTGTCAACAATTCATCCAACACAACGGCTACTCCACCAGGATCAGGAGCTGGTGTAGCAGTACGGCCCACCGCTGTGACAACTCCTGCGCCATCATCATCATCATCATCATCAGAGAACAATGCCACTACTACGCCATCGCCAACTTCGGCCATGGGAGGCAGCAGTGTTGGTGGTGCTACCAAGCAGGTGAGAGCAGCAATGGTGCTAACGTTACTTGTGTCTTCCTGTTTGATTGTCATTGTTGGCGGAGGCGCCTAAGTGAACTAGTAACGAGCCACGACCTCTAGTTGGCCACGCGATTCTCAAATCGTAATCCTTACTCTCTTCTTCGATTCTCAAATCGTACTCGGTAGTTTCCTTTTGCGATTCTCGAATCGTAATCCTTCCTTTGCGATTTGGAAATCGTGGTCAAATATGCGATTCTCAAATCGTAATCCTTGCTCTCTTATTCGATTTCAAAATCGTACTCCGTCGTTCAGTCTTGTTTCGTTAAGTCCCGTGCGACGCTTTTAGTACCACTGTGACGCGGCGGTTGAAGAGATCCAAAAACAACAAATCGACGACAATGACCTCCCGGTACTTCACGTTGTCTTTTTGCCTGTTAATAACACGGGAAGCGCGCAGTACCTTCTGGTCGTTGTTGTCGGTTTGTTATTGTTGTCGAGCTTGTCTGTTGTTTGTTGTTCACAACACGGATTTATATTAATTCAGTACAGTTGTGATCAATCGACAATGGACTTGCTGCTCAATGACCTCCCGGTACTTCGCGTTGTCTTTTTGCCTGTTAATAACACGGGACAGCGCCCAGTACCTTCTGGTCGACGGATAGACGTACAGACCGTATGGATAGACGTACAGACGTTGAGGGCCGAAACCCTACCGAAGCGGATGCGTCGAAAGCAAGTTTGGTCCATACGTTTAGATCAGATCTGTCTCTTTTCGTCACTCGAAATTACGATCACCAGCATCCATAGTGGCGAGATGCACACAGTCGTAGAAGACTTTGACCTGTGGGTTCAATTGTGCTGCTTGCTCACCTGCGTCCGGCGACCTTCAAACTTGTTGGAGATGGTGCTGGTAATGGTGGCCTTAGCTTCTCCGGCCTAATCTTGTCAGTAGCGGTGCTGGACCTATGTGCTGATGCTGCCATGCACGGGTCCCTCAGTCTGTGTTGGTATGGTTGCTGAATCATCATCCGACAAGCCAAAAAAATGCTGGGCATGTGGTGCTTTGGGCCATAC